>PVIR01002679.1:0-38684 GCA_004026965.1 Petromus typicus
TTTTTTTTTCTTTGTGGGCTTAACCAGTCCCACATGTGGGCGTTTTAACCCACACTTATCAAATTGGACTTTTGCTAAGAAGGCCCATTCTTTCCTCCGAGTCTTTGTATGCCCACTTTTCTCTCCTTGGCACACTCTTTCTTAGACACCTGCATTGTTAATTTCTTGATCTGCCTTTTTGTAAAAAATTATCTCTTCCAAGTAGCTGACTCCGACCACTCTTTAAAATTAAAAACTAAGCTTGTGTCTTTACACACAAGTAATTATCTATTTCAGCTCTAAAAGACCTTTGCCAATTAAAATTTAGAATCAAAAATATTAAAGGGCTTCTTGAAGTACTTCTACTACAGAGTTCTCATTTTACAGAAGAAGCCTAGAGAACTTAAGTGGTTTCCCTCAAATCACACAACACATTTAATTCCAATTCACATAAACAAGAAATAGTTCTTTCTAACAACATCTGACACTCGACATGTGAAGCTGTGGCCTCAAACCAGACTCCTAATCCTGCTCCCCCTGCAGCTCCTGTGTCTCAGCTGATGGCAACACCATCCTTCCAGGATTTAGGCTCCTGGAATCATCCTGCAGCCCCTTTTTTAATTCCTTCACATCTAGTATGTCAACAAACCCTGTTAGCTGTAAAAAGAAACAGAGCTGACCGCTTTCCCACCTCTCCATCTACTATTCCTGTCTAAGGCTCCATCGCCCCACACATGTTCCAGGGAGAGTCTCCCTACTTCCACTTTCGCTCTGACAGTCTATTCTCCAGTAGTAACAGGATGAGCACTGAATCATTTTTATGCTACTAGGAATAGAACCCAAGGCCTCACCCCTCCTTGGTGAATCTCTACCAATGAGAGGGACCACCTGAAACCTGTCAGTTCATGCAAACCTCTTATCACCTAATATTTCAAGTCCACTCTGGCCATCTCTTTTCCTTGATCTATCTCTGAACTCTAAATACAGTGATATTCTTGGTCTTTCCTGAAAAATGAACAGCACTCCCACCTTAGGGTCATGAACAGACTTCTCTGCAGAGAGTGCTCTTCCTACTGACATCCTTATGGTAAGATCACTTCTCAGTGAATCCTCACTGACCGAGTTGACAACTGTAAGCTGCTCATGGATCTCAGGGACAAGTGATCTTTCCTACTCTGTTTTATTGTTTTATCTTTAGACTGTATCACATGCTAATCTATTGTTTATTATATTTATGATGCATTGGTCATCTCCTCCCTGTTACAGTGTAAGCTTACCAATTTTGTCATTTGAACCCCAGTACCTACAACAGTGCCAGGCATAAAGTAGGCACTAGATAAATATTTGGTATTTCAAAGTAGGCACTTTAAAGACAGAAAGAGACAGAAAGAAAAAGAGAGACTTATAGTTCTGTAGACCCTAGTCATTCATTATGTTGTTTGATGTTACTTTAACCAGATGGATACAACTAACATCAGTGGGAGAAGAAAATCTTAGCAATCTATAAACAAGGCAAGCATTGGGCAAAACCAGGAATTAGGCAAGAGCTGTTCATCTCCCCTTCTGTACCCTCCTTCTCACCAGGCAAGGCTCCAGCTCTAGCTCTTGTATCCTATTTGTAATTTCCCTAGCAAAACTATTAATTAACATAAGTCACACAAACATTCCCTTACAGTCTTGCTTCCCAGTGTATTATACTATCCCAGGTTATTTACATCCTCAAAAAAAAAAAAAAAAAAGGCTGGCTAAGGGACATATTTAGCCCAGAGCAGTGAGTCTCTATTAGTGAAATTCCAGGTGGTGTGGTACATGAGTGAGGAGAGAAGTCTCAGTTGCCCAACCTAAGTACATATTTACTGTCTTTGGATTAGTTCACTGATGTGGATTTGCTGGGGTAATTTTTAAATAGATATGGAACTAATCGAAGCAAGAACAAATGCAAATCACTTGCTACTCCATACAACAAAGTCAGTAGTCTGCTACAGAAGTAATGTGCTAGATTCAGTGAAAGGTCTGTGGAATTCAATAAAATACAGTTTGGAACAAATTTGTAATATTAAAAAAAGATTTTAAAATATATCACTAAAGATGTAGAAGTGAATTTGCAATGTAGGGAGAAGGGGCTGAACTAAAGTATGGATGTGTAGGAGATGAACACAAAGCCTCCTTTGGTGAACAGCTAACAGAGGAATCAGTTTTTTCAGATGATTTTAGCAAAAGCAACCTCCCACTCTCCCATTTTTTACTTGCCTGTACAATGCAGAGCACCAAAAGAGATCAGGTCAATTTAAACATAGGTAAATACAACAGAGAAGATATTAAACATATAAATACCTTAAGAAAACAAATTCACTTTTGAATATAGCATTAGGAAAGAAAAAGAGTTCAAAGAGTTGATTGGTTTCAGTGAAAGAATAAGACAGCTTTGGAATGAATTGAGAAATCAGTCACTTGTAGCCTAAAAATAAGTCTGACATAACTGCACAAGTGTAATGTGGGTTAAATACTAAATATTATTTTGTGTAAACAAAGAATTCTGGAAAAGATTAAGGTGGTCACTTCAGAGGAGAAGATACGAAAGTTTAGGTAGGATAAGGAAAACTATATTCAATATGTCTTTCTACCTTCAAATGTATGACTCTAAATTTTATTAGTCTGTAAAAACAAAGTTTTAAAGAACAAGATTAATAAAAAGCTTAGAAAAGTTACAATTAATCTTGGTACTACTTCAAATCATAATAATTATAAATAGCATTTCTCTTAGTGCTTTTAATAACTTTCTATGTTGAATTTAAATCTTGGCTTTAACTCAAGTCTAACATACTAATGCCAAACGGACACATGCTATTCTAAACATACAACAGTTCAATCCATTTAAACTTCTTCAATGATTTTAAAGCGAGATGCTAAGAAGGCATTAGTCTTTCTGTTCATGAATGCTGGCTCGTACACAAGGTTAAACTAAGAATGCTATACCAGGGTTAACCATGTCAAGTATTCCAGCCCATTCAGCATCTATGACGTCTTAGGTTTGTAGGTCTCCGCGCACACAGTTCACAGTGGAGTGGAGCGAGTGGAAGAGGATACGGACAAAGTAAAATGTAGCACGTAGTTAGGAAGCACTGTGCTACGATCTGGGCAGGCCAGGGAGGATTTCACAGCGGAGCGTGGCGAAGGATGGAAGAGGAGATTCCCGATGCAGCAAAGCTTGCAGTAGAGAAGGCATGGGAGGCCAGATGACGCCGGAGGCAGGGCGCCATGTTTCTTTTGTTAAGGGTGGAGCTGCGCAGGGAGAGTGAAGCCACAGACGCAAGACAAGCCTGGAAATTGCAACAACCTGGACCGTGGTGAGGTCTGGATCCAGGCTGTGGAAAATGGGACATAAGGGTGGGAATATATCTTGTCTGCTTTACTATGACCCACCCTCCGACACACACACAGTGCCTACAATGATAGGAGGAAAATCAATAACTGAGACAAAGATGGGGTGGGGGAGAGAGTTGAGAAAGCTAGGATGTGGCTCGAGCTAGAGCAGAAGAGCTTTAAAGGGGAGGCTGTGGATGGATACAGCAAAGGCAGTTTCTGTACCACATTTTGTGTGTTTATGAACTGGGGAAGAATAGATGTATGAGATGCAGATATATAAATATCTACCAGTTTTGGAATCTGTTCTGCTATGCCTTTATTTATTTATTTTTAATAAGCCTAATCCTCGATAGATGAAAACATGTCCACAGTCCAGCCGTTTCCGCCCTCGGTATAAGTCTGCAGCTAACCCTGAGTGAGGTGGGAGGCTGTGCTGAGAGTTAAGGTGAAGCCAGCTTTCTTCCCCTCCCCCCGCCACCCCTCCATTTTGGCCTCTCACCTCGTGATCCCAGCACCGTGGCAAACCTAACGAACTCATTGGCTCTTTTACACGACTTCCACCAAGAACCTTCACTGAAAGATGCCGCGTGGGAGGAACACTCCAGGAAGCCTCCTCTTGTCCTGCTGTCCGATAGCTGTGGCTCTGCTGCTCTTACATCTCCCACCCTCAAAGAGGCCTTAGTGAGAGCCAGAGACCGTGTACACCCTGTGGGAAGAGAACATCGAGTGAGGATAAGGGATGACTGTGACCTCAGACTGTCGCTATGAAGCACATTGTTTTGGTCTGAAAGAAAACTATCTTCCTTGTAAAGGGGAGAGGGGTGTAATCGGAACATACTTTTGTTTGGCTCACTAAGGTGGAAAGTGTTCCTGTATTGTAACAGTAAGATATTGCTGCATTTTTCTTTCCTTACAATGGATCTTACTCCAAAATTTCCCTTTCTTTACCTGTTAGTGCAATGCCCTCCCTGTCCTCTCTGCTTACCTGATGTCCTTTGTCACTAACCATTCTTGTCATGGCTTGTGTCTAGATGTCCCCCCAAGGCCTGATGCAGTCATAGGTAGGGCTTTCCCGGAGATGGCTGGATCTAGAGTGTGTGATACTGGGAGTAAATCAGCCCATTGTTTAGTCCGGCATTATCTAATTCTCATAGCCTAGATAGAATTTAAACAGGAGCAGAAAGAAGCTGCCAAAGTCACACAGGCTTTCCTCTTTCGTGCTTTGCTACCTCCTGCCTGCCATAAACTGTTTCTCCTCTGTGTTGTCACCCTTCTTAGGAACCATTTGATTTATGGACTGAAACTTCTATAAACTGTGAGCTATATAAAACTTTGAGTGCTAGATTTTTTTATCTGCGTAAGGAAAGTAAGACACATTAATTCCTCTGTTTCTCAGAATATTTCATAAATTTCCTTTGTGAAGACTTCTCCCTCATTGCCTGTGTTGATCTGAGAGGTATTGACTCCACTCTGGGCAGGAGAGGTGGGCCTAAGTCAGTTTAAGGAAGTCACTATACTATATCCACTTACCCAAGTCACCGTGATTGGTGTAGAGGCTGAAATGTGACCCAGTCAGAGCCAATGAGAGGTTAGGGTGCATTCGCCAGGGCTTCTGGAGACAGACACTTCTTTGCTTTCTCTCAACATATAGCAGGAAAAATTCTCTGTTCTGTTGGACAATATGCTATGAAAATAGGACCTTTGACTTTGCTGCAGGCACTTTGCTACCAGGAGGGGAACAGTTAGAGAATTAAACTAACATTGCCTCTAATTCTTTTTTCCAAAGATTTGAGGTGATGAGTTTTATGTCACCTTTAATGAACATAGGTTTGCCTAGATACTTGGACAAACATTGTTGTGTGTACGTCCATGAAGGAGTTATTGGATGAGGTTAACATTTGAATCCAGATTAAATAAAGCAGATTGTCCTCCCTATGATGAATGGTCCTCAGCCAATCAGCCTAAAGGCTTAACTAGAACAAAATGGCTGACCTTCCTGAGAGTAGAGAAGAGCGCCTACTACCTGACTACATGAGCTAGGACATTGATTTCTGCTTGCCTTCAGACTTAAACTGAAATATCACTTTTTTTGGGTTTCCAACATGCTGGCCTTTGTATTAAAATATGTACCAAACAATCCTGAGTCTCAGGCCTTTGAACTTGGACTACTCAACTCTACCATCTCTAGCTTTCTTTCTCTTTTTTTTTTTCTTTTTTTGAGACAGTGTCTCACTTTGTGGTTCAGGCTGGCCCTGAGCTCAGCCTCAAACTCACATCTCAGCAATCCTCCTGCCTCTGCCTCCCGAGTGCTGGGATTACAGGCATGAGCCACCATGCCTGGCACTGTGGTATGTGGTACTGGTTGCTGCTGGGCGTGAGTCTCCACACCCAGTACTGTATGTGGTTACTGGGGGATTGAACCTGGGCCATTGCACTTACAAGACAGGCGCAGGAACCACTGAACTAAATCCCCGGCCCCATCTCTATCTTTCTGACTATGCACAGAACTTATCAGCTCCTATACTCCTGTGAACCAATTTCTTATGAAAAATTCCTAGTGTGGCCTCCACACACAAAGGGGTGTGGCCTTTCCAGGTCCATCTGAAAGATTAACCCTGCCTTATCTGGAGAAATGGCAGTGGCCTCCTCTGAGGCAGTTATCAAGCAAAACAGTGCTTCTCCTTTTCAGAGCCCACCCTCTTACTCTTTGTTTCTAGACCTACAACCAGACTCCAGTTCCAGAAGACTCCCAGACACGCTAAAATAAATGTTACTGAGTCCAAGTCCATTTACTTGCTGATCATAATAAGTCTATTGAATTGAGGACAGGCTGTTGGGCCAAAAAAAAAAAAAAAAAGATTTGGTAAGCCAGAAAAACTGAGAAGATGGTGGACTAGTATCCTAAAGGCTTTTGTTTTGAGACCATGTCTCACTAAACAATTGATTCTGGCTCAGAACTCACTACGTAACCCAGGCTGGCCCTGCACTCATGGTAATCCTTCTGCCTCAACCTCTCCAGGGCTGGGATAAACATGTCCACCACCTTGCCCTGCTTACCAAAAGTTATCTTAAGTAAGCACAAAGTTTAAGCTTATTTTTAGGCAGCTTTTATCTCTGAAGGGAATGATTGATGAAACTTGGTAGCTGGTAATTGGTTGATTTGTATCAGTTTTGGAGGAAGAGAGAGATTAGGGAAGTTTCAGGTAAGTCCACCTTGTGCTACTAGTTTAAATGTTCTCAGGGAGGAATAGGCTTTTTCTCTCCAAGGATAACATGGAGGCTATGAGGCTGTTTCGCTTGCACAGCTACCAAACTACAAGAATTTTGATACTAAGATGTGCAATAGTTATAGAAGGAGCATACACTGTATTAGGTTGAATTTACTGGTATGGATCACTAAGCAGAGATTCTGTATTTAACTTGAGAAGTTAGAAAGGGCTCTGATCAGTTAGCCAAATTATGAATGAGAGATAGCCAGAATGAGCAGGTTGGAAAAGCCCAACCCCTCTGGTATAATGTATGGGAAAGGATTGAACGGCTTCGAGAGATTGAAATTTATTTATTTATTTATTTATTTATTTTAGGTTTTTTGAGACAGGGTCTCGCTTTGTAGTTCAGGCTGGCCCTGGGAGCTCAGCCTCAGACTCACATCTCAGCAATCCTCCTGCCTCTGCCTCCTGAGTGCTGGGATTACAGGCGTGAGCCACCATGCCCGGCACTGCAGTATGTGGTGCTGATTGCTGCTAGGGGTGATTCTCCACACCCAGTATTGTATGTGGTTACTGGGGATCGAACCCAGGTCCTTGCACTTGCAAGACAGGCGCCGGAACCGCTGAGCTAAATCCCCGGCCCTGAGATTGGAATTTCTGAATGGAGTTTGTGACAGGGTCTCACTATGTAGTTCAGGCTGGTCTTGAATTTACTATGTAGCATAGGCTGGCATGGAATTCCTGGTAATCTTCCTGCTTCAGCCTCTCGAGTTCTTATAGGCATGTGCCACCATGTAATCATCTATAAGTACGATCCATGGGCTGACTAGTCAATCATGCTGTTCCTAGAAGTGAAACAGGATGACTGCTGAACACTCATGTAATCTACATAAACAAAAACCTCCTAGGCCAAGTGAACCAAAGTCTAACTTGAGTTACAAGGATAGATGGCTCCTTATCCAATTCCCAGACTTAAGTTCCATGTCACAAACTTGCCAGAAAAGCAATAGTGGCTTATGGAGGTCAGATCCATGGAGTTTTAGCTTAAATCCATCTCACAGTGGGTTCTGTGGGTCCTTGAATTCATTCAGTCATGAGTGATCTCTACTGTGCAGGAATGAGCCTGAACCAGGAACCTGTCAGGCTCCACCAGGAAGAGTCTGGAGGAACTGAGACCACTAAGAACGTGGTGGTAGATCCAGAGGTGTGGCCTCTGGAGTTGTCCATCCACAGTACTCCCTGCAGTGGGAGACCTGAGGCTTCCCTCTCATGTCATGTTCCCCTCTGTGAACTTAAATGCTAAGAGGATGGATAAAGGAACCTGCTCGTTATAATCAGTGTTATATGGGGGCAGGGACAGAGAGTCAAAAGTAATGCAGGTGGAAAAACCTGGGGGATCACACAAACCCTTTCATGCTCTTAAACGCTCTATGCCACAACACCTACTTTATCAAGCACGGTTCCCTCAGACCAAAGCTCTGAAGAAAACATAGAAGTCCTCTTGGGAAAAGTTGGCCTTTAGGGCATTCCTCACTATATTCTTTCCAAGAGTACTCTGTGCACATAGTAAGTTCTAAAGAAGTGACGGTTGAATGAAATGAATGGTTGAATGTATTTTTGATTGGTTAACTACAGTACTGGGGATTGAACCTAAGGCCTTCACACTGAGCTATAACACTAGTCCTTATTTTATTTATTTTGAGACAATTTCTTGATAAGTTGCCAAGTAGCCCAGGCTGAGTTTGAACTTGTGATCCTTCTGCCTCAGCCTCCCACAGTACTGGGATTACAAATGCCATACATATCTGGCTTGGATGTTTTAACTAATGAGAGTTAACTTCTCAAGAGATTCATAAGAAATATGATTTAGTGCAGGTCAGTTTAAACTAGGGCTAAAAGGGATACCTAGCAATTGAGTAGTAAAAGATTGAAAGATACCCAGGAAGTATGTACCACAGGAAAAGACCCCTGACTATTACATGACAATACCCCTGGTGTGACTGTTGTTCAGTCAGTAGTTAACAACTACGATACCACACTTTAGCCATTTTTTTCAACTTCCCCCATAAAGCTCTATTAGAGGTCAAAAGAACCTGTCAACTCAGTAATTCTGGTAAAATAAGATAAAAGTGTCATAGAAAAGGCAAAGGACAGGTTAACTGTCTTTGTCTACACAGCTGTTTGCTTTGGTATCTACCAGTGCCAGAGCTTGTGTAGACAGATAGAATCTTTAAGGGAAAAACCTTCTTACCTGCACCTGGAGGTCAGTCTGAAGCTGGAGCTCCCGTCCTCTGCACTCCAGGGAGGCTCGCAAAGAGCATCCTGGCTCTCAGATTGCTGCTTTAGGGAAAAAGACATTGCCTGTGTAGCACAGGAGAGACAGAACTGTTTAGAGTGATAATACTCCAATTCAAACTGATATCTAACTGCTCAGTGATGTAAGGGCTGGTCTTAGTTCTCATAGGTTGATTTTAAAGTCCATCCAGTTTTAAATATTTAAGCTGTCCTTGCCTGCTTTCAAATTTTGACTTTCTTCTTTAACTGTCACTTAGGCAAGCCCCTAACTTCTCCAAGTGACCTATTCTCTCGTCAATAACATGAGGGCAATGATGATGATAACACTTTGCTTCTACGGATTAAGTTAAGAAAAACAAATGAAACACAGAAGCTGTGAAAGCATTGTAAACACTAGCAGTTATTCTTTATAATTCTGATTAGTGAAGTACTCCTCCTGACAGGGTTGTACATCTGCTGGACTGGAGGGTATGCAATAGGCCCAGTACTGATTTGTAGTCATTTTCAGGACTGTCTCCTTAAAGCAAGAGCCTTGGACAAAACAGGAGTTGTGATGGATCTACTAGCTGCCACAGTCTTACTTCCACACAGCTGCCACCATCTTACCAGTCTTTCCGTGGGTCTCATGTAGAAGTGACTGAAGTCCACGCATTGCTTTCCACTCATGTATTCAGCATTATTGCTCAGCAAGAGTCCCAGCATCGCTAGGAATGAAAGAAAACAACACTAAAAAACAGACAAATGCATACAATGCCCTTTGTTACCTGAAGTCTTTAAATGCCACCCTGTAGCACTAAAGATAATAATTTTGAGATAGGCATTCTGTTTATGAATCATTTCATGATGTTGAGCCTATCTACCCTGTTCTACTTTCAAAAATATCAGGATTCCTAAATTTTTATTTTCCCAAATATGTAGGCTCTGATTTCAAGCATTGCATATATTTTAAAATAGAGACTATATATAAATTCTCCACCTTGACTGAAAATAAAAATCTAATATAATTTCCAACTTGATGACTCAATAAATAGTCATTGCACATCTATTATTTGAAGGCAGAGCAAAACATTTTAGGATAAACTAAAACCAATTGTGTTTTCCATCTAATCGTCTTCAAGTACATACAATTGTGAACTTTATGTGTCAGCTTGGCTTTGCCTTAAATTGACACATTTAGCCAAATACCAGTTTAGATGTTGCTCTGATGGTTTTCTTTATTTTTAAATTTTATTTTTTAAAATTCATATTAAAAGCAGTTGACTTTGTTCTGAGTAAAACGAATTACCCTTCATAATATGAGTGGGTCTTATCCAATTAATCAGTTGAAGGCTTAGAAGATGTCTTACTTTTCTGATTGCTGAGACAAAGTACTCCATATCCCAAATTAAAGGGGAATGGTTCTTTAGCTCACAGTTTGTAGGTGAGCTAATAAGCTGGCTACAAGGCAGGGTAGAGAGGCAGACAGGCCTTGCAGAGGAGAAGGAGTTTACAGAGGCCAGCAGGGAGCAAAGCAACAAGCAAACCTCAACAGTGTCCTCCTGTCCCTTTTATCTAATCCAGAATGTGGAGTTTAGCTCGGTGCCAAACCAGTCAGTGTGCTGGTTTAGTAATCACACACCTTAATCCTGGCATCACACACTCTAGATTCAGCCACCTCTGAAAAAGCCACCTATGACTGCTTGAGGATTTGGGGGACATCTAAAGCCAGGACAGGAACCAACAGAGTGAGTCTTCCTACAGAGAGAATTCTGTCTTTGATCTCAAGCTATAGCTCTTATTTGGGTCTCCAGCTGCCCACCTTACTGTGCAACACACTGAGTCAGTTCCTTAAAAATCTCTTTCTCTGAATGTCTGACTTTCTTTCTTGCATTTTCTCTCTCTCTCTCTCTTTCCTGTTGGAGACATAAAATAAGGCTGTATTTTAAATGTTGGTAAATATGTGAAAAATAACTAAAATGTATTCTAACAAGAATAAACAATATTCTTTCATCCTTTACATAAGAACTAAAGATTTTTAACAAATGATTATAGTTGGTTTCATTTGTATCATTATGGTTCAAGAATTCTACTCCTAGCTTAGCACAAAGTGTTTCATTTTAACCCTAATCTTTTTTCAATAAATTTACTCTAAGTTTCCTCCGTTAAAGTCAAACTAATACTAAATGTTACAGCTACCTCTTATAAGAATAGAACAGCATAGGGCTGAGGAGTTAGCTCAGTGGTTCCGGAGCCTGTCTTGCAAGTGCAAGAACCCGAGTTCGATCCCCTGGAAACCACATACCATACTGGTTGTGAATACTCACGCCCAGCAGCAACCAGTACCACATACCACAGTGCCGGGCGTGGTGGCTCACCCCTGTAATCCCAGCACTTGGGAGGCAGAGGCAGGAGGATTGCTGAGATGTGAGTCTGAGGCTGAGCTCCCAGGACCAGCCTGAACTACAAAGCGAGACCCTGTCTCAAAAAACCTAAAAAAAAGAATAGAACAGCACAAACTAAAACAGACAATATAAGTTCATTAACATAAAGATAGTATGAGTAAGAATACATAATAAAAAAGAATGGCTTTACCCAAGACCTTAGGCTAAAGATAATTACTATAATTAGGAATAAAACTTATCTCTGACTCCTTTAGAAAACAATGCAAAAAAAAGGAGAAAAATCAAAACAAATCACCTTATATATATCACATATATATATATCACATATCACCATATATATCACCTTATATATATCACAAATCACCTTATATATCACAAATATATATATTTGTGATATATATCACCTTATATATCACAAATAAAGGACATGTTTATCACTTCATCAAGAAAGATGGAACTTTTGCTTTAATTAATATATGGAAAATGAAAGTCACAGATTTTTATGTAAGGAGCAATGAACAACAAATAAAATGAATGTATAATTATTTATTGAATTTATATTATTCACTGACATCAGTGGCCCTAGTAAAGATTAAGTTTTCTTTGGTTTAATGGTTGTTCACAAGCATCCCAAGGAGATGTTGGTATACTGAATGTAATGTCTCAGTAAAAGTCTTTTGTCTAAACTTTGATGCCGCCATTCCATGACTGGTTGTTCAAGGTGGCCCCAGTCATAGTCAGACTGACTGTGGCTCTCACAGCTTAGTTGAATGCCTGGCCATCTTCCTACAGGGTTGATCTCAGTTGATGCCATATGTAATTCAGATATAAGATATATGATAACATTCTCTTTCCAAAAAAATAATCTTGATTATCTTCACCACATCATGGAATTACTAAAATCTTCCAGTCTAACCCTCCCCCCCATGGATCTAGAAATGAAGAGATGTAAGTCTGAAGGGATAGAATCACTAGGAACCACATACACTTAATATGTATCAGGTTCCCCTTATGGACATGGTTGTTAAACTAGTAGAGCTGTCTAGAGACAAACACTATAGTATTTTCATGGAGAAGTTATGGGTATGTTTTGGGCTATCAAAATGTTAGATAATTCATCCAAAGAATCACAGAGAGTTTTGAGGTAAATGATTAAATACTGGCCAGTTCCAGACACATCAGATAAGGAGTCTGAGTCTCAGAGACGTACTGTTTTCCTGAGATGGCACAGCACTTCACCACAAGAAATCAGAACTGACACTGTGCGCCAGTGCTCTTCGGACCAGTTCTTACTGTAACTGAGGTCAGAATGTGAGTGGCAGCCCCCAGGGAAGTTCATTTGCTCATTCCGGGGATATGTGTGTTTGGAGAACAGACATGGGTCCAAGGTTGGGGTTGGGATGTCTAAGCACGTCTGGAAAGTTGTTAGGGAAGTCCTTGAGAACAAGAGAAAAGATTTTATCTCCTGAGAAACCAATTGTGCCAGGAATGTGGTCTAGGGCCACTTCCTGTCACAGGATCGGTCACAGAACTGTGGGCTTAGAGGGGAGGTATGACTGCCGGTATGTGTGACTTGATTCTTCACCTGAAGGCTTTAGGGGACTTGTACCTTCATCACAAGATGGGAGCTACAGTGAAGATTAAGAAAGTAATGTCTTGGCAATTGTTTTTCTTTTTCTTTTTCTTTTTTTTTTTTTTTTTTTGAGACAGGGTCTCACTTTGTAGTTCAGGCTGGCCCTGAGCTCAGCCTCAAACTCACATCACAGCAATCCTCCTGCCTCTGCCTCCCAAGTGCTGGGATTATAGGCGTGAGCCACCACGCCCGGCACTGTGGTATGTGGTACTGATTGCTGCTGGGGTGAGTCTCTATGCCCAGTATGGTATGTGGTTACCGGGGATCAAACCTGGGCCCTTGCGCTTGCAAGACAGGCGCTTGGAACCATTGAGCTAAATCCCCGGCCCAGCAATTGCTTTTCTTTATCCCACTCTTTCTCTTGTCTCCCATAATGAATCAGTGAGTCATATCAGAATGACCGTAATACATTTCTTACTCTTCATCTTTACACCCTAGCTCTGGCTGCTAGTATCACTCACCTGATACGACCTGGGAGGCTCTGTGCTTTCAGGCTCATCTGCCGAGGGCCCTTGCGCCAGAATCATTCATAGGAGTAGATCCGAGCATGTAACCTCCCTTCCAGTAGTCTGTACTAGTTCTCTGAACAGTATCGGAACTCTGTACTCTGTCATGTGTATAATGTTGTGTGTGATTTGGCCTTTATCTAATGTCACCTGCTGCCACTCAGAGTTCAAGTCACTGGTCTTTCAAGATATCTAACACCGAAATTCTGCAGTTCCACCATGTAACAAACACTCTTTCCTTCCTCTGCAGGGGTTTCTGCTTTTATTTTGCACACAGATGCACATCTGCAGGTTTTCTTTTCTCTCTTTTTTCCCTCATGCTTTTGGCTGATACGCTCTCTCTACAGAAAGACCTTCCTACCTAGTAGCCTCCGGTGCTCTCTATCAGAGCACCCTGATTTCCTCCTTTGTAGTGCTCTTTCAGTGTGGCCTTACATTTCTGCTTATTATTACAATGAATATATAACTTAGTGGTATGGACACAGTCCATCCCTGCAAAGTAGTTTCTGGTGTATCGTAGCTGGTCAGGAGTATCTGTGCAATGATTGAAAGTGAGGGTTGTCTAGATGGTGCCCAGTATTACAGAGTATGTCACACACACACACACACACACACACACACACACACACATGCCTGGGGTGAATCTGTGTGGTGACCCTGGTTTATGAGGAAGTATTGCAACAGCCCCCCTGCCTGCATTAAGAGGTTACTCTATACAGTTTCTCAGGCTTCTGTAAGCTAAAACAAAACAAAACAAAAACTTGCTCATAAATGCACAGAATAGTTCTAGAAAGAAAAGGAAAAGTCTTTAGTACTTCGAAGGGGTGTGGTGGGAAGTCCTACAATAATGGTCACAGCTAGAGTAGGAAAAAGTGTTTATTAGCGCTAAGACTATTAAAACTTGGGAATGTAAACGTTATGTGCTACAAATAGGAACTAACAAAGAAAATTATCAGAAAAAAGTAACCTTAGGACTGATACACTCTGAATTTCTAAAATTGTTCATAATTGAAAGGTTTGGAACTGTATTTTTGCTGCATTGATCACTGTGCTACAAAGTCTTTTGCAACTAATTTTGATACACATGTTAGAAAAGAAAGTGAATGTAGTAATATCTCTTTGAGATTAGTTTCTGATTAATATTTTTTTTAAAAAAGCAATACATCAGTAGCTTTGCAACATAATTTAACCCCTAACTAGTAAGGTCAGAGGTATAAAAATTCTAATGAAATATCAGACTCAGATTCTAAGACTATGACAAATACTGTCATAATTATACAAAAATTGGGGAATGATTCAAATATCATAACATCCTTCACAAACCAGAATGCACCTAGTTGTTTTGCAATTCAGTTCATTATTTTCAGCTTAATGCTTTCTGGTCAAATCTTAGAATCTTTCCTCCACCAAAATTATTTATATCTGCCCAGTTGCCTAAGCTAAATCCATTATTTTGCCTCATTTGTGACTATTTTGGACTAAATTTATGTGCCCCTCCCTCATTAATGTGCAGAAATTTTAACTTCGGGGCTGGGGATTTAGCTCAGTGGTTCCGGTGCCTGTCTTGCAAGTGCAAGGGCCCAGGATTGATCCCCGGTAACCACATACTATACTAGGTGTGGAGACTCACGCCCAGCATCAACCAGTACCACACACCACAGTGCCGGGCGTGGTGGCTCACCCTGTAGTCCCAGCACTTGGGAGGCAGAGGCAGGAGGATTGCTGTGATGTGAATTTGAGGCTGAGATCAGGGCCAGTCTGAACTACAAGACGAGACCTTGTCTCAAAAAAGAAAGAAAGAAAGAAATTTTAACCTCTAACATGACGAGATGAGGGAGCTTTTGCAAGGTAAGTAGTTCATGAAGTAGAGCCCTCAGGAGTGACACTGGTGACCATCACTATGACGAGAGGACTCTCTGTCTTTTCTTGCCCTCTGCCAGAAGACTGCTATCTACGAACCAGAAATCGGTCTTCACCCTAACCTGGATCTTCACCCTAACCTTGAGCATGCACTTCTTAGCCTCCAAACTATGAGAAACAAATTTCTGTTTTTTAAACTAACCAGGCTGTGGTATTTTGTTACAGAATCTCAAATTGACAAGAGCAGACATATTTCTACACATACATCCAGAGCAGAGCAAATTGTAAATTTGTTAGAAGGAGACAGTTATTTTCCACACCTATTGGGAAGACATGTAGATATCATTCAGAAGTTGTGATGTGTTAGGAAAAGAACATGATTAAAGGAGCAATCAGGTAGGAGAGCCGTGGGAATGGTGATAATCACTATGAATGAGACTGACCAGCCCAGTTTCCTTCCTTATAATAGTATGGTTCAGGTAAGTAAGTGGTCAGAATGGACAGATTCTTAGATTTTTAAATAATTTGTTTTGATTGAATCTAGGCCCTTTACACTGAGACATAGTTCCAATCCTTTATTTATTTATTTAGAGCAGGGTCTTGCTAAATTGATAAATTGCTTAGGCAAGACTTGAACTGGTAATCCTGCCTCTATTTCCCAGATTGTTAGGATTTTAGATATGTGCCACCATGCCCGGCTTGTTTTTTTAAATAACTATGTCTCATGAGAAAAATAGTGGTATGTCCTTGGCTTTATCTTGTTTTGTGTTTTTGTTAAGGATTTGGGTGCAACACGAAAAGTATGTTGACTTATCAACTGGAAAAGGTTGTGCTAGTTGATTGTGGATGTAAGAAATGCTCAACTGAATTGGATCAGCATAGTTCTGAGTGTGGCTAAGGGTATTTATTGAAGACAGAAGGCCCAGCTAGGGTAGATTATCACCTGAATGGTAAGGATTGCTTGTGTTTCTTTGGAAGAGCTCTAGTCTTCAGCTTCATGTTGGATGTCATTTCGTAGCTTTCAGTATAGACCTCTCAGCTTCCATCACAGACCCCTTTACCTTCTGATACGAACTCACATGGACCCGACAAAAAGCTCCAGGCTTCCGACCAGACCCTTCAGATCTCCAGCTCGCAGACAGGCCTTTCACACCCACCTTCTGCCTGTGGGTGGCCATTGTAAGCTAACCATATACATGCTTATATTTTTGTGTATCTTGCATTAAATCTGTTTCTCTAGTAAGCACTGACTGACACAGTGCTTCATCAATAGATGAAGTTCAAATAGTCTCAGTCGGCTGAAATGTGAGAATGAAATTTATAAATTTATAAATGAAATTTAATACAGTTCAGCATTCAATTAACTAGTTAGTATTAACTAAGATTGGATCAAATGCATACCTAACATATGTCCAGATTGACGACTTCTCATACGAGCAGCCTGAGTTAATAGGCTAAGGAAGCTGCTAAGAAAATTAGCACAGTATCAGAATGCAATGATGCAAGTTTTTTGTCCAAATTGAGACAGGAATGAGTGCCTGAAATATGATAGATGGGAATTGGATACCCATATTTCAGAGAAAGCATCCAGAGGTAGGAGAGATGGTGAGAGATGTTTGAAGAGTACAACATGTCAGAGATGTTTGCTAGAAAACAATCGTTAGGAGCAGAGGATAGACACGGCCAATTCATTAGGAGGGAAGTCATGTGGAAGGTAAATATTGTTATTTTGTCTGTTTCCAGAGGGTAGAGACAGGAGCAGGGGGAAAGTCACCAACGAGCGTTTTCATAAGACGTGGTTGAGAACAAGAGTTGATGATAAAAGCTACCCTAGCAAGATGCATTTTTTCTTTCCTGGTGGTGTTTGGGCTGAAGCTGGGTGCTTGGCTATCTTGGCCGCTGAAGCAGCGATGCTGCTCTGGGAGGGAGAGTGGGAGCCTCTCAATCCGAGATTTCATGAGCTCTGACAACCCTTTGACTCTACCTAAATCAATGCGATAACGGGCTTGAAATCTGTGCTGTTTGCTTTTGTTTGAACTAAAATTTATCCTTGCCTTGACTTGAACAATGGAATCGAAGGTGAAATCACAGCTTTGCCTGTTTGAATGGTTCTGAAGGAATGTGGCCCTGAAGTTGTGTGTTGCTCTTAGATTGTCCTTTGTTAGTACGACAGTGAATTCAGAACATCCCTCAAAACAGGATTACATGGCTTTTTGTCAATGTTCGTACTGAAGCTGGTATCAGATCTGGCTTATGATACTTAAATAAGAAGCTGATGCTGAGAGTTAACGTCCTCTGCGTAAGGTCAAGATTAGTTCTTAAGATTAGAGGCGAGCTGGAACCTGCCAGTGTGGCAACCTCTGCTATCAGCAGAGGAAGGACAGTGACACTGAGAAACGTCTGGGTCTTTTCGATGGTGCGTGGAACTAGTCATAGTGATCTTTGAGGAAGAGGCTCACACTTAAACACTGCAGACTATGCAAGTGTTCAGAAGTTGGAGTCCCTTTTCAGAGTTAGTTTTAATACTTTCAAGCTTTTCCACTTGTTAATGTTGCATATTTTGTTAGATATAAAGTATGACTGAATCTTTTTTTTTTTTTGTACTGGGGATCAAACTCAGGAACTTGTACTTGCCATGCAGGCGCTGTGCCATTGAACTATATTCCTGGCCCTGAATGAATTTTTTTTTTTGAGACAGAATCTTTGTAGTTCAGGCTGGCCCTGAGCTCAGCTTCAAACTCACAGCAATCCTCCTGCCTCTGCCTCCTGAGTGCTGGGATTACAAACGTGAGCCACCATACCTGGCACTGAGGTAAGGGGTACTGATTGCTGGTGGGTGTAAGCCACCACATCCGGCATTGTATGTAGTTACTGGGGGTGGAACCTGGGCCCTTGCACTTGCAAGACAGGTGCTGGAACCACTGAACTAAATTCCTGGCCTTGACTGAATGTTTTTTTTTAAAAAAAATACCATCCAACCTACATGGCATGGGTGATAAAAGAGGTTACAAGTTAATATTTTGTTATAGATCTTAACTTCTAGGCATCATCATTTGAATGTGAATGTTTGGATTTAAGAAAATTCTAAACAGCTTTTGGAGCAAAGTCTTAACCCTTCTTCCCATATCCAGAACACGACTCTGGTTTAAGTCTTCAGCATGTTCCAACTGGATTCCAATATGGTTCTCCAAGGTGAGCCCTGTCCTGCTTCCGGCCGCCACAAGGATCAACCTTGAAACTTCTTTTATGTGCTTTGTGTCTCACCAATCCCCGTAGTGTTTCTCACTGTATGAAACCTAAATTTCTTAGTAGTCGAAGCCCCTCTAGCAAAAGTTTCACTTTTTCTTTGAAGCTTCAATTTTCTGTCCTGTTAATTCCTCCAGCAAAGACAACTTCATTTATTCATTTAGTCCATTCAGCCAAAGAAGACAGTATATATTGAGTGAGAATCAGGTAATGGAGGTTTTAATCTTTGTAATAACCTTAGCAGGAAAGAAATAGTATGTAATTTAATAAATAAGAAAATTCAGGTTCAGAGAACTTTAGTAGCTTGCTCAGAATCATGGGTTCTTTTTTTTTTGAGACAAGGTGTCCCTTTGTAGTTCAGGCTGACTCTGAGGTCATTATGTAGCCCAGGAGAGCCTCCAACTCATAGTAATCCTCCTGCCTCTGCCGCCTAAGTTACTGAGATCAAACTCAGGACATTGTGCTTGCAAGGCAGACGCTGGAACCACTGAGGTAAATCCCCCGCCCAGAGTCATGGACTTTTATTTGATGATCATTTTCATGATGTTTCCACTGTGCCACAGTTCCTACTATTTATACATACCTTGTTTCTTTTCTGCTCCTATATTGATGGTGGGTGTTAGCAACAACATGAGTGAAACAGACACCAGATACCAGAGCATGATCTTTAACTCATAAAGGATTTGTATACATTAGTTCTTCTCATTCAGAGACGCTCATCTTCTGAATTTTCTTGCCTACTCTTCCCTCCTTTGCCTATCTTGTTCTATTACACTTGAATTAGCCTTGTACCTTCTGAAGTTTGTCAATTTATCCAGGCTTTCAAATTCTCCCTCATACTTTATTCAGCAAACCAACAGGATGCCATACTCTAAATACAATGCTAGGCTGATGCTCGAGCTACAAAAATGAACACACCTCAGTCAAGAGATTTGGAAGAGGGAAACAATAACCTCAGAACTGAAAAGAATTGTGAGGTCACAGGGAAAAGGGCTATGGTGTGCGGAGAGGAAGAGAGACAACTATTTCACCTGGGAGTTCAAGGATGAATAAATGATCTTAGCTTGGGAAGAGAGAGAAGTCCTTTCTGCCAGAGGGACGGCGTGCTGCGTCTTTGGGAACCATGACAGTTAAACTGGACTCCAGGGACTGGCTCAGGAGGAAAGTGGAGGGGCTGCCCGTGGAGAAGGCCTTTGGGTCCGCATGGAACGTGTGGCGTGTGCCAGGACAAGGGCTTGAATTATGCTCTGTGGGCACCGGGGACCCACTTCTGGGCTATGATCCGGGATGGGAACCATGTTGTAGAAAAGATGGCTTCAAGAGCCCGCCTGGGGCCATCAACAGGAAAGGATCCAATTAGGAGGGAGGGTTCCATTTCCCTGTACTGCAAGTTCACAAGAAGTCGTTTTTTTTAGCACTCCCTAGGTCAACGAGAATAATACGTTATCTCTGGTCTATTGAGTACTCCTTTGTCACTTTGGAGGCTGAAAGAGTAATCCGGAGTATCTGGGCAGCTAAGGAAGGGAGGAGTCTCTCTGGTTACCTGCTACTGTTTCCTGAAACCCCTCCTTAGTTTGAGCGGTGGGAGGGGATGTAGTAGGGGATCTGAGCCGTGCAAAAGAAATACAACGCAACTGACTTAATATAAACTCTACATTTACCCACTAAGTTCCACCGTGGTTACTGCTGGGCTGGGGTTGACAGCTACAGGTAAGGTTTATCTTTAGTAGTGCCTACTGATACTGGAAGGAGAGATGGACATTTTAGTTTTGGGGTCATGAAATCTGCTCTTGCTGTGTCAGGAAAAAAATGCGGTGGGAGACGAAACAGCAACAAAATAACTCACAAGGTTGCAGTGGTGATTAACAACAGAAAAGGAGAACTACGTATGTAAACGGGGAAAAAAAAATGAACGTACACCACATTTGTGTCGGCGTCCCGGCGGTCTGCAGAGCAGGCAGCGCTCGGCATAACGAAGCTGCCAAGCCCCATGCTTCTGTCTGACCCCCCAGGAAAGCTCCCGAGCTGCCCAACCTGGCGGGACGCGGGCGAGGCCCGGCTCCTGCGAGTCGGATTGTAGCTGCGGGGCTACTCGGCGGTTTACGGCAGGGGGCGGGTCCCCAATCCCCATGTGGTCCCGACATCATTGACATGGCGGAATCCCCCATCAAACCCTCCTGGTAGTTATTTGAGCGGCGGCGGCGGCCGGCGGCGGAGGAGGCGGAGAGCGGCGGCTGAGCGGCGACGGCGGCGGCGGCGGGGCTCCTCGGGCTGCCGGCTGGGAATCGTGGGCGGCCGCTGCGGGGGCGCCGGGAGCCCGCGCTCAGTCCCGGAGAAGGTAGGCGCGCAGCGCGGGCGGGACCGACCCGCGCCTGGAGCCCGCGAGCCCCGCCGCCGCCTCGCCCGCGGCGTCCCGGTCCGGCGCGCTCCGCGCTTCCCGGGAAACTTGGCGCCGGAGTGTGGGGCGCCCTGGCGGTGGGCGGCTGGGTGGGAGGGCGGCTGCGCCCGCGCCCCCAGTCAGCATGAGCAGGGGAGGGTGGGCGCCCTCGGAGGAGGCGGGCAGCGCCCCCAGCCCCCCGGGCCGCGCGGAATCCGCTCCCCCCGGCTCGGCGCAGGAACGCGGCCCGCGGGCGGGAGCGGGCGGGCGGGCGGGCGGCCAGGCCGGGAATCTTCGACGTGTCACTTCGGAGGCTGGAGGTTTCCATATGGCGGGCGGCGTGCGAAGTGCGGCCGGGCCGGACCGCCCGCGGTGGGGAGGTGGGGCGGGGGCCGGGGCGCCGCCGAGGCCCGCGCCCTCCGCCCTCCCGCCCGCCCGCCGGGACACTCCCCCCGGCGCTGGCCACCTCCGCGCGCCACGTCCTCCTCCCGTCCTGCCCCCGGGCTCCCCCCGGGCTGGGGGCGGGAACCGGCCGCCGCGGCCGGAGTTGGCGAGCCAGGCGGCGGGCGCTCGGGCGGGGGCGCGGGCGCGGGTGCGGCGGGAAGGAGCGGGCGAGCCGCCGTGCGGCCAGTGGAGTCCGGTCAGTCGGTCACCCCGAGGGGCGCGCGGCCGAGGATGGGGACCGGGCGGGCAGATCCGCGCCCCGGGACGGCGGGGAGGGGCGGGCGGGCCGGGTCCAGCGGGGACCGTCTGGGGCCCGCGGTGCCCGGCTGGCGGGCCGGCGTGGGAAGGGCCTGTCAGCCCCGGCGGAGAGCGGGGCCTCGGCCGGTGCCCGCGGGCTTCCCGGGGTTCGGCCGGCGTCCCGGGAGACCGGGTGGGCCGCCGGCGGTGCGGTTGGCTGGGCGGCTCTTGGAGCTCGGCTCCCACCCTGCCGCCCCAGACAGAGGGAAGCGATGGCATTTTATCCAGACACTGCCGATTGCAGACTTCCTTAAAAGTTGCAACTTATTTTCCTTTCTCTTCAGCACAACATTTTCTTTAAACAAAATGTAGAATTTGGCCGCAGTGGGCTGACGCTGGGGCCAAAAATCTACACGTTTATTTTTCTCCATCCCTGTTTGCTTTCTGGTCTCTCTCCCTCTTCCCCTCCCAGGCTTAATCATATTTTGGAACGGGTGAGGTCTTTTGTTGGGTGGGCACCCCCTGATTGCTTGTCTGTTTATTTTTTAATGTGCAACTAATTTGATTTGAATTTCCTCCAGTTTACAGGGCTTGGTAGGAAACGGTAAGGAAGATGGAGTATGCAACTTTTTTCGTTTATTACAAATGTGGCAAGAGTTGGGCATTGGGAAAGGGGATGCCTGATGATTGTGGCTAAGAGTTAGAAGGAGCAGACGGACCCGGAAGAAAAGGAATCTGTTCTGGAATAACACTTTTTTTTTTCCTCCCAAAGCTTCAGGCCTTGGGCAAAAATGCTCAGCTCTGTTCAGATTTCTGCTGCTGGAGTTGGACTGTGAGGGAGTGGGGGCGGGGGCGGAGTGAGGGGTGGGTGCTGAGCGCTGCCCCTGGTTTTGCCTGTAGTAGCCCAGCCCTGGGTTTTGTGCCTTTTGTGGGGGCCTTTGGTCCTTCTTTGGAGCCTGAGTGTCCGCATCCGGGGCTCAGTAAATTTTCTGGCTCCCCCGGAGCAGCTGTTAACGTGGCCAAAGTCTCTGGGGATGTTTCTGGCCCTACAAAGGGACCTCACCTATGAGGGTACAATTCTCACTTTGTTTAGCCACCAAAGGGGCACCCGTAGGTTGAGCAAGAATGAGACATAGCTGGTAAGAATAAAAAAATCTTGTCATTATAAAATTCTTTTTAGGCTCTCCTGTGCTTTTAAAGTGTTTTGATTTTAATGCTTTTAAGAGAAAAAGAATCAATCTAAGATAGTGGTTCATATAAAAGAAATGTTAAAACTGCAAGATCTCGTGCAATACAAGTTTGTAGCTTCTAATTACAGTATATACAATTTCAGAAAGATATTCCGGTAATCTTTTAAGACTGACTTTATAAATAGCTCACATCAGAGCATGGGCTATATTGGAGAGCCAGTCTTCTGGGGTTTCTGGAAGAATGTTTGGGATCTGTTAGCTGTGGGAGCCTGGGTAGTAGTTTCTCGGTGGGAGTTTGAGCCTTTAGCTTACACTTCATTTTACACAGTAACATTTGATACAGTCCTTAGAAGGTAATAAGAAGTATTTCTCAAGCTTTTCACTCTAAGAAAATGAGGTTTGGAGGGGAATTGGTCAGGTCAGGGTCACCTTCATAGTCCATGATCCAGTATAGACATATATTAATAGCTATTTTTTCTTGGATATCTAATTGTGTTACTAAGCGCCATGTCATGCTTTCTATATATTATCTTGTTCAGATTCTAAAAAGTCTTTCACTTGGGGTGATGGTAAACGCACGCTTTACAAACCAGCACATTGACATTGACAGACATTAGTTTGCAGGAGATCACATAGCTGCCAAAAGCTCTGTCCACTGTCCCGCTGAATTACTTTCAGTGGTGGAACTAGTTGCCTTTGTACTGTCCAGCGTGGTGTGTGTCACAGTTCAGGTTGGCTAGTGTGCTTGAGGAGTTACCTTTTAAATTTTATTACTTTTAATTCTTTTAAACTGAAAACATCAGTTGTGACTAATAATTCCACGGTGGATCCCAAAACAGAGCTTCCTGATTCTCAAGCCTATTATGACATTTCAGTGGGTCATACTGCTTTTTGAACCTTGTTTAATTTTCTTTCTTCCATTCAACCAGAAGATGCTTCAGATTTAGCCCTTCAATGATATTTAAAGGCTGAGGTACCTGTACTTCAGATTTGCTTTTACATGTAGAGTGGATGCAATAAGCACATTATTTTTAGGCGCTTACATGTAATAGTTAAAATGGGTGGCCAAAACTTGTAAAAATATTTGGTTGAAATAATTGTACATAGGAATTGCTGAAAACTTGGCCAGCTTTTGATTAGTGTAATACAGATATGTAAAGAGGCAGGAATAAGATGAAAAGGCATCAGTAGTTGAAAAAAATGGCTATCCTGTACCGTTGTCCGGCTGTCCTTTGGGCAGTTAGTTTTTTCCCGGATGACTTATTGTCAGACAAACACCATCATTCAGTTTTCCTTGCATAGTTGCACAGTTGACCTGAGGAATTTAAGTAATTGTTTTATTGAGGGGGGAATATGTGAGATTAAGAAAGATTCTTTCGAGGAGTAATTTTTTGATTAGTGAGTTTAATTTATATCTGTTGAATTTTAAGAGTTTCATTTGGCTAAAGGAAGTTTCTGAGTTTGCACAGATTAAGTGAAAATTCTGGCTCATGTTAAAGTAAGTATTGATTTAGCTGGATTGAATTTTGCCCATAAACAAATAATAATCCAACACTTTTTTGGCGGGTGGGGGCGCGGGGGGGGGGGCGGGGCGGGGCATGCTACCTTTAGGAAAAGATAAATGATAAAGTGACCTTTTAACCAGGATTTGTATAAGGCCACAAATGTAAATGTATCTGAATGTGCTTTACCTCCCATAGTTATTGTACTGTCTAGGGATAATTGCAGGTTTTAATCTTAAATCTAGAGCATTAGGTGACCTGGAAAGACTTATGCCAATAAATCAGCTTGAAATTGACTATTATTTTAGCGCTGTATGAGTGCATTACCCTTAGCTCTCTGAAAATTGTAAATTTAACTACAGGTAAGGTATCAGTTAATGAGGCTGTTCAGATAGCGGAACATCCTGTTCGTACCCATTCCTGGCTATTGGGAGTGTTGTACTATTTTCAAAGAACCAGGATAAGAACCATGTTATAAATAGGATCATAGCATCCTAGGAAGTGTGACAAATATAGGTAACAAGAATTAACCCATGATATATAGTCTGATTTTGTAGGGCATCAAGGTGCTTGATACAAATGAGGCACTCACTGTCATCTTCAACACTTTGAAATGATGGAAAAAAAATGAGGCTGCTTCTCAGCCTGAATTTCAAATAAAAAGTCTAGTTTGTGAAGGGGGGGGCATCCCATTTACTTGTGTGTCCTTGATAAACTTTTCAACCTCTCTTAGCCCGAGTTTCCTCATTTTCATACAGGGTGAAAGCATCTCAGTGGCTCCTTCTTTAAGGTTGTCACAGGGATTCATCAGCGTATTGGAAAGTATGTGGCAGCGTAATACAAACTCAGTAGGTCACGCCCCTTCATAGTTTCAATTGGAGTTGGTCCTGTGGTGTTAATTTGTGTGGACAGTTTGAAAAATGATTTTCTCTGTTGTAATCGATAAAGCTTCAAGCTTTAGATTGCTGCGCCTTCTTTTCTCCTCGCTCCTAATAGAATAGTTGATTCCTGTCCTCTTCAAAGTTGTATGATACCTGAGTTTGCTTGCTGTATCTATCATCTATGTATCTATCTATCTATGTTTTTTTTTGAAAGCTGTCTTGTAGCTCAGTTAACATTGCAAGAGTGCTCAGGACAATCTGGTTTCATCCATTCTTGAGGCTGTGAAGAATTTCCAATACTGAATGATAGAGGCTTCAGTTTTTTGACCTTGTAACTATCTTAGCCTGTTATTTGCACTTTCAGTAATTCACAGCAGAGAATGGCAAAGAATCATATTTTCATTTTAGGCAAATCTTTGCAGACTGCCTGTGTTTCCACTCTGGAATCATAATTTTTTTTTCAGGTTAATGAGGTTCATCTGTTATAATGAGAGTTTTCCCTCATTCTCAATCTTAGCTCTTGGTAGTGCCCTGAGGTTTTTTAAGAGAACCTGTGTGCTTAAGTTTATTCTGAGTGTCTTTGAAGGTAGTAAAATACTCAGCAGCAACTGTCTGTTTTTTGCCTTAGTGCCATGCCTCTTTTAAAGAGGCATAACTAATGCTTGGTCAGTTAGGGCCAGGAAGTAGGTCTCTGTAAAATTAAGCACAAGCCCACATGGGAGAGTGACTAGGTGTCTCTAGTCATAGGCTTAACTGGAGGACGGGCTAGTGTGGGTTAGTACTAGAAGTATGTAGATAAAGCAAAGGTGAGGTGGGGATTGGGGGACAGGGAGGTTTTATTTATTTATTAAGTGTTTTGGTACCAGGAATTGAATGCAGGACCTTGCACTTGCCAGGCAGGCATGGCACCGCTGAGCTGCATCCCTGGCCCAGGGTTTTATTTTTTATTTTATTTTTGGTACTGGAGATGGAACTCTGGTGATCTAAGTACTAGTTAGGGGTCAGCCGTCTCTACACGGAGCTACTTCTTAGTTTGATAATGATCACTGTGCGTCTCAGTCTGTTCCTGGTTGAGACAGGCAGATTAGCATTCTGTAAGTCCTGGTGTCCTTGGCAGTGCGCTCTGTCTGTTCAGGCACCGGCTTCCCATCCATTTAATTTTTTAGTTCTGTATCAGTAAATACCCTTGTCTGTTTGAAGTGACTGAAAGGGTGGTTTGTGAGTTGGTGTTTATATAAAGGTGGCAGTATTTGAGATTCTAGTGTCAGTGCAGAAAATAATTTGTGCTAAATGATGATGTTTGAGCTAAAAGTATAAATTTTTGCTTCATACACTTGTTTATTGACTCCAAAGGCATTTATTAAAGATTTAGACTAGGTTCTTTGTTAATGGAATATTCTGCTCGGTTCTGACTGTTTTATTGGCAGAGGTTAGACACTTTTCTCTTCACATGCGGAGGTGTTTTGCTCATATTATTGGAATGCTGTGTAGCAAACAGTGTCTATCACCAAACTTAGGGCGGGATGGTAGCAACTTCAATTCCTTGCTCCCTTCTAAAATTTGCGGAATATTAAGATTGGAGCGCCTTTCGGCCATGTATTAAGAAATCATATTAGAATTTAAGCTTTCAAATTAAATTTGTTTTGACCCTGGAAGGAGTTATAAAAACAATCAGTAAGAAACATTTAAATCGATTAATACTAACTCCCAATTATGAAAAGCTTTTTGTTGAAAATAATGGTCTAGAAAATGGTCTTTATACATGTACAAATTTAATATGATTGAGAAATAATTGAACATTCTAAAGTCCCAGGAAATAAGATGATTAATTTATTCATAAAAGATGTAGATTCTTCACAGTTTGTAAAACAGAGGTCTTTTAAAAATAACTCCATTGTTCTGGATGTGACTAATTAGAAATTTGCAATTATCTAGGTAAAGCTAGGGCAAGGTTTGGCTTCCTGTTCTTCTATATGAAAAGGTTTTACTGTAAACAGCAGAAGTTTAAATAGATCACCAGAGAAATATTTACCTAATTAAGAGAACAAACCACATTTAAACACTTTGGGAAAATCAGTGAATTTAAAAGCAATGTAAAAGTGTAGAGTGGGCTGGAGCTGAATTGTTGCTGGGCTTTTCATGGAATTACATAAAGTACTGAAAATAGACAGTATTTATGGATGCCATGAAATAAATTTTGCTTTACTGATGGCCACGTGAACTAGGAACACTTTAGTAGCAGCAGTTAAAACTATATTATTTGGGGCCGGGAATTTAGCTGAGTGGTTCCGGCACCTGCCTTGCAAGCGCAAGGTCCTGGTTTGATCCCTTATAACCACATCATACCATACAATCATACCAGGTGTGGTGACTCACGCCCACCAGCATCAGTGCCTGTAATCCCAGCACTTGGGAGGCAGAGGCAGGAGGATTGCTGAGTTCAAAGCTGAGTTCAGGACCAGCCTGAAGTACAAAGCGAGACCCTATCTCAAAGAAATTAAAAAAACTATATTATTTGCTTACAAAATAAACCCCATCAATAAGCACAGCATCCACTTTTCCACCAATAGATTCCAACTATGCTGATTTATTTGTTTTGCTACTTGTTAATTTCTTTTATTATCTGGAGGTACTTGATGTCAGTACTTGATGTCAAAGGTTTAAGAATATCATGATTGCATGTAGCTGCTCATCTAGATAGGTAGTGACCTAGCCTCCTGTTACAACAGCAAGACCTGGGCAGGTTAGTTTCAGGCTCTCTGTGAACTTAGCAATAATAAGAGTAAAAGCCTTTAAAACCATCTCAATGTGTTTTACTTTTAAACTCAGTTACTTCTGTAGTATTCTAGTACTTGATTATTGAGATATTAGATTTGCCAAATTTTGACAGTGTAAGACCTATGTGGAGGATACTTACTATATTTTAGTCTGTTTTCTTTCATATTTAAAAAGTGACTCCTCCCCACCCCCCAGGTACTGGAGATCAAACTTGGGCCCTGTGCTTGCTAGGTAGGGCGCTACCACTAAACTAAGTTCCCAGCCCAGTTTTTTCTTGCAGTGGCATAAGGGTCTGGGGAGGTGCTCAGTGATTAAGAACTTGCCCAGCTCAAGTGCCCTAGGTTTGGTCTCCAGGAGGGCAAATACAAAAGAAAGGAAGTTTTATTTATTTAGTTTTTAAATTTCCCCCTAGATTTTCTATTTCTTAAGTTTGGAGTGATGAAAAAGTTTTAAAAATGAAGAGTGTTCATGGTTGCATTGCATTATTTTAGGGGATCCTATGAAAAAGCCCGCCTAAAAATGGTCAAAATGTGAATTTGTTACAAAATGTGATTTTGTTACATATTTTATGAAAATAGAAAGCAAAAGAAATTGAAGATTTATCCTGCACAGTTTATTCCTAGGCATCCACTCCAGGATGGTGTGTAAATGTAGTTACATTTAACTATATTATAGTATTTCTTCTCTTTCTTCTGTTGTAGTATGAAGGCAGATTTGCTTAGGTCATTATTATTATTTTTTTTTTAGTTCAGAATATTTCTCTATTAACTGTCTTAACCTAAGAGGAAGCAGTTTAAAAGTAGATCTCCGCAGGGGAAAAAGCTATTTTAATATTTCCATGAATCATGTAACATTAAAATCCACAGCTGTGTAAGCACACACGGGTGGAACACACAGGTAATCTCTTGGATCTAGGTAAACTTTGGAGAATCAGACAGTAGAGGGACGATTGGAGCAGTCAGATTTTCTAACCTTTCAATGTTTTGTTCACTTCTATCATCGTTAGTACTTGAAAAACTTGGGTTTCCATGAAGAGAAATGAATCCTTCACTTCCTTGAACTGTAAAGTCGAGGTTAGGAGGATAGTGAAGGTAAGCATGTGTTATTCAGCTGATCTTGTTGCTGGCATTTAGTAATTGCAAAGGGTTGCTGGTCTGAGGGTTGATTTATTTTTTTTTTTAACATTTTAGCATCTCAAGTATTTAATATTGAGTTCAATGGGATAACTGAAAAGATGGGCAAGATTTTCATAAAGTAATGGGATATGAAACTGAAAGTGCATGAAGTATGTATTAGGGATACTAAAAATAGATAAATACTGATGGAAAGATTGATAGTCATATACAGATAAGTTACAGGGGCAGTGGTACACCAGCTACTGTCATAAAGTATTTGCCATCCATTTTTGGACTCTTGGAATAGTGTGAAGTATAGGGGTGTGGTAGTAATGTGTATGTGTACTCTATAGGCATGCTTTTTTGTACGTAACTATGTATTGTGTACTCTGTCTATAGTATCTAAGTATTGTTGTGTCTACAGATGGGTTGATATAACTCTACCAGATGACCATTTATACCATGGTTGATCAGTTTTGTGGCCTTCTCATTTTTCTGGCAGTACCATCATTATCAAGTAATATCAAAAGGTACTGAGTCATAGTCTCCTTATTAAGGAGAGATACGAAGAATCGTTATATTGTGCTTTTGGAACACTGTATTGATTATGGCTCACTCACAAGAAAATAATATCCCATATTCTTCTTTGTAGAGCCTCATTGTATTCCAGTCATTTTAGATAATCATTCTTATAAATTTTTTCTGACACTTTATCTGTAACTATCCGAACTCTTATGCTCTTAAGCATTGCCTGATGATCACTGTGGTTTTTTTTTTTTTTTTTCTTTTTGAGACAGGGTCTTGCTTTGTAGCTCAGGCTGGCCTTTAGCTCAGCCTCAAACTCACAGCAGTCCTCCTACCCTTGCCTCCCAAGTGCTGGGATTACAGGCATGAGCCACCATGCCCAGCACTGTGGAATGTGGTACTGATTGCTGGTGGGTGTGAGTCACCATGCCCGGCATTGTTGTATGTATTTCCTGGGGATGGAACCTGGGACCTTGCACTTGGAAGGCAGAACCACTGAGCTAAATCCCCCTGTGTTGTTTTTATTTGAATATAGGGTTGGTTACTCTTTAAAGTTAGGATTTTCATGTTCATTCCATGGCTGGATTCCCAGGTTGAAGTTATTCATGTTTTAAGGATGTCTTGTATTGAGTTAATCTCTGAAGCACGGGCCCTGGTGTAGACATCTTTGTGTTTCCATAGTTTTCTCTCAAGGGAGGGAACTAATAAATATTTAGTTAAACAGATCAAAACAAAGACATGAGTCACCTTCAGGGCAGACCTAGCTATTCACTTACTGCCATTTTAAAGAAATGAAAGCTCTTCACAGGGTTTGTGAACATTTCTCATGTTTTTGTTAGACTGCTAAATGATTTAGAAATTTTGAGAAAATAGCATCCCCTACACTCATTCTCTCCCTTTCTCCCTTCCTGTTTTTTTTTTTTTTTTTTTTTTTTTGGTTTTGTTTTGTTTTGTTTGAAACAAACAAGACAGCTTGCTATGTAGTTCAGTCTGTGTATGTAGCCCAGTCCGGCCTCAGTCTCGTGGCCATCCTCCTGTCTCAGCCTGCTACTGAGTTTCAGGGTTATAGGCATGTACCAAAACACCTGACTTTTCTTTTTCCCTTTGATTTTGTGACTGCTCTCACTATATTGCCCAGACTGGCTTCACACTGGCTGTTTTCTAGCCCCAGTACCCTCACCCAGTAGCTAACCCAGCTGGTAGCTTCTGTGTCTTATTTCCTAACAGTATGAGTCTTCATTATGTATGTTTTGCTTATTTGTTGGAATCAGTTCAGGGAATTATGAATTCAGGTAATTTTTTAAAAAAATTCAAATCTTTATTGGTGTATTATATATACACATCATGATCACATTCAACATTGAGAATTTGTACCAGTGTTTTTTCCCATTCCCCCACTCACCCTACAACCCCCACCCCCTATATATATAAGCTTCGTTTCCTTTTTCTTATTACCATCACATTATTTTTCCCCTCATTACTTACCCGTACACCCATTACCTTTTAAATATTTTCTATTTCACAATGTTTTTTTTGTTTTTTTTTTTAAAGAATTTGTGGTGGTTTTAAATAATCTCTTTACAGTCTGACTTTAGATGGGAGCTATAAGGAACAGGGAACCCACCCTCCCCACGTGCCCTGCTAAGGTCTTGGAGGCTTTGCTGAGAGTCGATTCTGCTGAACCACTGGCCAAAGCGTTGTTTAGTAAACTAAGCTACAGAGAAAAATTCAGAGAGCCTGCGATGGAAAGAATTTGAGGAGAATGACCTCTGCTATTTGTGAGTGGAGTTAAAGCCTGTCTGATAAGAGAAGAATCTCCAGAGGTTGTTACCAGACTTATGTATGTGGGTTGGACGCACAAAGGCTCCTATCCCTAGGTCTGGAGTGGAATCTGGGAATCTTTATTTTATCGAGTGTATCAGATGGAAGGGTAAGTTTCGAGACTTGTGTGAGGAGTTGGCCATTTTTGGTAAGCCTCAAAGCTGTTTGATCTGATGGCTGGAAAGGATTAAGTTGAGCAGAGGGCTTAGGAGATCAGAGGACTTCAGTTAGGAATCAGGGAATAGTTGAAGAGTTCAGTCATGGAAGGTTTTTATCATTCTATTGTGTGTGGGGGTAGGAGCTTGGATGTTCAGTCTTTGACATTTTTGAGTGCCTACTACCAGGAAATTCTGTGTAAATATGTGTTCTATCTCTGTGTGTATTCAACAGATGTTTACTAAGATAGCCTGAGACCGTAGATATTCTTGTTTTCCTATAGGTGTTCGTGATGTCCACAGCAGAAGCTGGTATATACCTTGTGAATGAAAGTTAAGGTGTTTTCATAAAGTTGTTGGAAAACTTGGCCGTGGTCACTTAGCCTAATGCCAGAACGCCTTTCTGCAGTATAACCGTAGCTGTCAGTAGTCCATATTAATTATCCTGGTCATGTCTGCAAGCTTGGCTCAGTGTCTGTGTTCTGAAGTAGCTGCAGGGACTAAGACACCACACACTACTTCAGTGTCTTCCATTTACTCAGCCTGCCTGTTGTCCAGAATGCTGAAATTTATTTTTGACAGAATTATAATATTCTAGACATTTCGTAAGAGGAAGAATTTCCTGGTTTGCTTCCTGTCATAGCAATGTAAGCTTAGAAACCAGAGAACAGAACTATGCTTCATGAAATGTGATGTCTGAGGAACTTCATATAGTGAACAGGATCAATCTGGAGCAGTTGGTTAAGAAATGACAGTGAATGTGAAAGTTACTCCAACGCTGTACAGTCCTGTCACTCATTGGTATCATAGTTTTGTTCATCGTGTTATCTTTAATTTGTTTAGAGTGAACTGTGGTACCTGTAATTTGTACCTGGAAATGCAAGCACGACTCCTTTCTCCCTTTGTAAGGTTAGCAGTATGTGTTGGACAGTTTCAAAGGCCGTCTCAGGGCTGGGATGAGCCGAGAACCGAGCAGACTGAGTCTCATCTTAGAGACCTGAGAGAGCAGCTCCTGTGGTTAATTAAAGGTGACCTCGGGATTCAGAGGAGCGCCGTGCTTCCCCAGACAGCCTGGGCTAAACCTGGGTAGCTGGCAACCCTAAATGCTTCCTTTGTTCGAAATCATTTCACTTTCCACCCTGTCTTTAGAAAGTGAGTGTGTCCAAGGTGAGTTAAGGACAGGGCTCTGAAGGGAGGCCTGGCGTTTCCTTCCCTGTGTTTGTGTGTGGTGGTGTGGACAGGGACCAAGCAAAGACACAGTCACTGAGAGTGGATCCCCCAGAGAAAGTTCCTTGGTTCCTCACAGAAATGTTCCTCAGGGTCCAGAGGGAACTCTGTGCTTCTCTGGAGATTTTTTTCACAGACTGGTGAGGATCATGAGAGCCACCTTTCTTCATTCTGTAAATGACAAGTCCACGAGCGGGCAGCGCCCTCAGAGATGTGGTCCTCAGGGCTGGTCAGGTGAGGAGGCCTTTGCTTGTCGCAGCTCTTGGGGTTTGCTGGTGGCAGATCCTCAGGCGGCGTGACGCCGGTGTGAGTCAGATTCCTTTTTAAGAGTGTTTAGCTTTTAAAAGTCAACTTTACACATGGAGATATATAAAGAACTCCATCTACTGAAAGAGAATACAGTGTATTTTAATTTTAGGATTCAAGTATTTTATTTGCTTATGTTTATTTTAAATTTTTGGACTCATTTCTGTCTTACGAACTTTTACCATCTTCACCAAAAAGTAGAGATTTAATCCATTTCCTATAAGAGGTATCAGAATTTGCCTTTGTGTAAAGGATAATGAAAAAATAGATGACTCTTCAAATAAAAAAATTTAAAAGTAGAAAGATGTATTGACAATTCCTTTTGAATTGCTCCCCCTTGCTCTGAACACACTTATCCCATTGTTCTTAGCACTTTCTGAAGCAGTTCTGGAAGTCCTCTTTTGTGTCTTGAGGAAGTTGGGTAAAAAATATGGTGTCCACTGCTGCCAAGTGCCATCCAGTGGAATGGAAGGCTGGTAAGAATGCACATGTGTCCTCATTCAACTTATCCACCAAGTCTGGCATGAACTGGCTTCTGGCTCTTCCCCAGAGTCAGAATAACCATGAAAGGTAAACATATAGAATTGATTCAGGACATCGAAACAGCCGTGACACCACAACTGAAGACGCTTAGGAAGAAGGACTTCCAGAACTATTTGAGAGTGTGGCAAGAACAATGGAACAAGTGTGTTTGCAGGGAGCGGGGAGATTCTGAAGGGGATTAATGGCAATGGGACTTTTGCTGTAACAATTTTTAAAATTTAAACATCATATATTTTGGTCATACCTCATATGTACACTTATTTTTGAGGAAATTAATACAAATCAGAAATTTTAAGTTTCTTAAAAAAGTAATTTAACCTTTAAGTTTTTTTTAAGGAAAGTGGGAGACAAAATAACATGCTTTGAAGTTTATATTTTATTTCAGGCTTTATTAATGAATAGCTTAAATTACCCTACAACTTCACCATCAGTGAAAAAACTATTATTTATGTTTTTATTTGATTTTTTGATCTAGTTTTAACTTTGCTGTGTGACAATTAGCTTTAATTAGATGTTGGTGATAACCTGTAGCAACTTGAATAATTTTAAAATGTAGCTTTCTATCTTTTAGCATTCACTTGTTATATTCAGTTTGAAACAATGTCACTTCTTATTAATGTTTCAACTTCCAGTTCTCTTAAGTTAGTTCACTGTATTTAGGAGCTTACTTAGACCCTCAGAGCGCAGTGGTTGGCTAAGAGCAAGAATAGAGACGTCAAATAAATTTCTCTAATGGGTTATTACAACTGCTTTTTATTCCACGTAATACTGGCCCCCAAGCGCTTGCCATCTACTTTGTGGCTCAGGAAGATCGCCTTCCTTGCCCTTTTGAGGAAGAGGCAAGGACAGTAATAGTGAGCAGAATAGGCCTAAGCTTGGGCGAGTTTGAGACCCTTTCCCACAAATTTCTGACAGGCTGAGTTGTTTGTCTCTGTATTTTTCTCTAGGAAGGTGTTGTTCTTAGGACCACCTAGCTTACCACAGGAGTTGGAACGAATGCATAGTCAGCGACAGTTTCTAGTTTACATTTTGCTGGTTGTCTTCTGTGCCTACATATTTGTTCAGTGCATTTCTCAGTGAGGTGATACTGTAAAAACTCCCTGCTTTTAAAAACGTATGTTAACTGTTAGCCTTGGGTTTTGTCCAGCGCTGGCCATTGACTCTCCCTGCATGTCCTCCGTGTCCAGGTGACTGCTTTGTAGCTCATCCTTGAGTCATACCTGAGCTTTTCTCCTTCATAAGGTAGTATGGGCATAAAAAATGAAATAGTGTACACAGAAACACTCTGGAGTATCAAAGCATGCCTGAGTGCCGAGCTCTACTTCGTTATGACAAGTGCCACTTCTACCAATATTTTTCTTCCTCCCTGGCCCTTAAAGAGAGGTTGTCTCTTTTCAAGTCGATATATGACAGCTCTGCTTCCTCGCCAAAGTCTAGGATCAAAGGAAGTTGTAATAAAGCAGAGTCACTCCCTCCCATTCCTTCTCCTGCTTTGTGGACATTGTTTCTAACTGTTTTAAGAAAGATCAAGCCTTGACATTAGTGGGTGAAACCGTGGGACTCCCTGGACCTGCCTTTCATCTCGGGGTCATCCCCGCAGACAGCAGACAGCAGACAGCGTTCTTCATCTCTGCAGTCATGTCGGGACACCTCTGCGGGGAGCAGTGCCTGGCAGGTTAAGACCTGGAAGTGTTTCTGGAAATCTTAGCCACCTTCACTGTTTGTCATTTGGGTGTTCATTTCTTTAAGCAGATAGAGAATGTCTGGTAGAGGTGTCAGTGAATCAGGTAGTTTTCTGTGTTCTGAAAATGCTTAGACCTCACCAATATCTTGTAAATTGAAAGCGTAGCTCCAAAAAAGCGAACGAGATGAAAAACAAAACTAAATTTCTGCTGCTTGTTTATTGGCAGTTTTTTTCTTCCTAGACATAAACACAGTTAAGTGGAAAGGATAATAATAGAGATTGGAGCTTGTCTTGCTACGCGAGTGAATGAGCCAGTGTTAGATCTTAATGGTGGGGGAGAAATAACATCCATTTTTTTTTTTTTTAAGCCAGGCAGTCAATGCAGGCTAACAGATGAAAATTAAAGGTCAGTTTCTTCAGAGCCCCACCTCAGTGCAAGCCCTGGGCCATGTTAATAATGGCAATCCCATTATTTTCTTACAGTAGACAGGAAGTGTTGTCTACACCCATTAGATTTGTTTGAGTGGCCCCCGGCTGGAAATGAGGAAAATTTAATTTTCTGACTTGCAGGGAGAATAAAAAAAGCATCAGACAATTAAAAAAATCATATAGTACTGAGTAGAGATTGATTTTGAGGCTGGAATAAGAGGAATGCAATTTCTTAAAATATCTGAAATTTTGTCCGTTTTTGCAGAAGCAGGAATGGAGCTCAGGATTACACACTTGCCAGGCAGGTGTGGCACCACTGAGCTACTACATTCCTGGCCCCTCAAACTTGAAATTCTTAATCTTAATTCTCGGGGCACTTGGCCATTACCCACATTGAAATCATGAGTCGTAGACCTGTGTGGAAGTTAGCTGTGTAGAGGACCTTCTTGATGAATGTCAGAACAAGCCAGTTTAGGACTTAAAAAACTTTTTTTTGTCCCACCACAGGTTGCAAACTGTCCAGTTGCTCACATTCCATCTCGTTGCTGGAAACTTGCTTGAAGGAAGTCTTTGTTGCAGCTTTCTTTCAGATTAGTTTGCTTTTCAAAAGGAACACTGAGGTTGAAGATGACCTGTATTTAGTCACTTTGTTGTTTATGCCAAATGGAGAAAAAAAACCAGCATTAGGTATTATTATAGAGATTAAAATATGTGAACCTCTTCTTGCACATCCTAAGCAAACTACTTTCAGGGTTACAGTTCCTAATTTTACAGGTTACTTGATTTCCACTGCTTTTTTAATGTGCTTTAAGAATGAGATCTTTGACAATGTCATGTTTTAAAACAAGTTAATGTCCTTCTTATATCTTTATTATAAGCCAGAGATCTTTATTGCTGTGCTCTTTGATTTATTGGGATGTTCCCTTACAGGCCCTCAGTTGTGTAATTCATTCTGAGACACTCCACATCCATCACATTTATCCCATGAAATATATCGTGAGAGGATGGTGATAAGTTGCAGGCACTTACTGAAAGCCGACAGATGAACCAGTGCTAGAGAAGCAGAGGCTGTAGCCTAGAGAGAGTGATGTAGGTTATCCCATGCTAGTGGGATGTAGTACACACTGAACAGAGCCTCTTGTGTTAACACCTGAACTTAAGGTCTTGTATTCATTTTGCATTGACTGTACAGACAGAACCTTTTTTCTTGCTTCTCAAAATGACATATCGGGGAAATGAGGAGCTTCAAATATCTCATAGAAAGTCAGCAGTGACCTAAGGCAATTTCATGAATATTTTCCTTTCTCTTTGTCTTAATTTATAAAAACTCTAGCAGTGAGCATTTTGCTTTGGACATTTTCCTTCTAGTTGTCAACAATGCCAGTGCTATGTTTATTTTTTAAAATTTATTTGACATCCTAAGTGTTTACAAAAAGCTAAACATGGAATTTATTTTATAAAAACAATAATATAATATAATAATATGTTTTATAAATCACCTTTTGATCATAGCACCCGACAGTACATATTTGGGGGAATATTCAATCTTTTTCAGATTTATATTTTACTTACAAAGGAATGGAGCTCTCCAGTGACCTTTTCTGTAGTTAGTTCCTAGGAGCCATAGAGAGATCCTCGGTGATTTTTTGTTGTTGTTGTTCTGTTTTAATTTAATTTTTTTAGTCATCTCTGAAATTTGGTCTCAGGACTCCAGACACTAATTGTGCTCTATGATGTGGGGGAATCTGAACTTTATACATAAATACAGAGTGAAAGAGTTTTGAAAAATTTCTCTTGCTATTCAAGAGTTTTGATCTGAAACACTTATTTTCTTGATTGAGAACTTGGGCTTAAAAGTGGTTGTGTGCATTAGTAATTGACTAACCAGACTTTTGTAGACTGAACTATGTATTAGAAACATATCTGGTGTGTTTAAATTTGGCAAGAAGCAGGGCACAAACACAAGTTAGGCGTTGTTGTTTGTTTTTCTAAGTCAATAGCACAGTTCATTTCACCATGGAAAAGTAATCATTAAAAACATTATATACGTGATAACCTATATAAACTTGGTTAACCTTTATCGTAATGGCAGTTTTTTCCAGGATGCTGACCGGATGATTGCGTATAAAGCTGTTTATAATCTAGTGATTTAAAACAGTTAAACAAGTAAAAGGCATGTATCACATCTGCCTGTAACTGTTCTTTTGAATTATTTGTTTCATGAGAACGTTCATTTTGAAATGTTTCAAACCAGCTAGGCAACTCTTGACTTTCAGCTTTAGATAATACATACTTGGTTTTTGTTTGTTTGTTTTACTTTTTTGAGATAGAGTCCCTTTGTAGTGCAGGCTGAATCTGAACTCACTGTGTGGTCCAGGCTGGTCTCAAACTCACAGCAATCCTCCTGCCTCTGCCTCCCGAGTGCTGGGTGCCTGGAGCTGAGTTCGAGCAGCGCTGTACAGGTGTGATGAGGGAAAGGACAGGGGCCTTCTGACCCCCTGATGTTACTTTCCCACTGAAATATAAATGCCCTCCGGGGAGGCACTGTGACTTTCTTGTTTTCTTAGGGACTCAATGTTTGTTGAATGAATGACTTAATGACTGACGCAGGTTGCTTTGACATGGAGGCACTTTATGTTTAAACCAGGAGAAAACTTACATTTGATTTTAATTTTTAAGTTATGTTCTGATGCCATTTCTAGAGAGCATATGAATTTTTTTCAGGACCAGGGACTGAACTCAAGGCCTGGTTGTTTTGTATTTTTTTTTTTTTTTAAATTATGAGACAAGGTCTCACTAGATCACCACGTTGTCCAAGCTGTGCTTGAACTTAGGATCTTCCTGTCTCAGCTTCTCAGATTACTATGAAGGTAAATGAAATTTTCAACTAGATGCAGAGTCTGAGATCCCTGAAAGTATGTGTAAATAGAATTTTTTTTTTAATTTAGTCAAGGGTTATTGTATTGAGGATAACAGAAATTCATTCAAATTAATT
>PVIR01002679.1:38784-98732 GCA_004026965.1 Petromus typicus
CACAATCCTCCTGCCTCTGCCTCCCGAGTGCTGGGATTACAGGCGTGAGCCACCACGCCCGGCACTGTGGTATGTGGTACTGGTTGCTGCTGGGTGTGGGTCTCCACACCCAGTATTGTTATGTGGTTACCGGGGAATCGAACCCGGGCCTTTGCGCTTGCAAGACAGGCGCCGGAACCACTGAGCTAACTCCCCGGCCTACATTACTTTTAAATAATGCATTTTAACAGCATGGATGATAGGTATATTGTTTTAGAGGTCTTTTGAAGCAAATTCTTTTTCCAGTGTGTCATCTACAATCTGTGTAAAGAAAACTCAACGAGGAGTGACCACCAAGTAACAAAAAGTATGTTATGTTTTGCTGTCTTTTTTGTTTCCTTTAAAAAATGAAATGCAGTAAGCCATGGCTGACTTGATTTCTTCCATTAAATCATCTCATAAGCTGTAACCAGTCCATTAATTTCCTTGTTCAGCGGACAGGAAATGGTTATATTTGAACATGTCACACAATCTTAATGAACCAGTGGAAGCAAAGAGGTTTCTACTCTTTTTTTCTAGCAGGAGTCTTTGGTTCCACAAACCCATGTGTGATGCCTGAGCCAGCTCACTGGGGCACTCTTACTAGAAATGTAACTTTTCTCAGACTGTGTGCCTGTTTGGGGATACTGAGAAAAGTGTGTCTAAGAGACCACCAGGCTCATGCTGAGGTTAAGTCTATACAGTTTTATGTCCTTCTGAATACTTTATTAGAAAAGCAACAAAGGTAATGTTCTGATGTTGGTCCCTGACCAGGGTTACCCTGAAGTGATCACTCTCCATTCACTCGTGCCCTTGACCCCTATTTCTGCTATTTATCTCACCACTTTGGGGTATTTTATTCTAGCCACCCCATTGAGTAGATACCTTATTAACCCATACTCAGCTACTGTTTACCCACCTGTAAAACTCCATATAGGATAAGATAGAGCTTCTTTACTGCTCAGAGCAGCTTCAGAGATAACTTTTATTTTATTTTTTTTCAACTCTGCAAAAAATATTTATAAGAAATCCATACTGCTAGTTGGCATCTTTCTACTTAGTATGTATGCCACGGGGGAAAATTATCAAATTTAAGCTTTTAAACTTTGAAGTGGCTCTTGCTGACAGTGCCATATCACAGGAATTGGGTTAGACTTTACAGATTTAGATTTTGTCAGGGACACTGAGAGATTTGGCTTCACTCACCATTGCTTCGTGCCCCAGTACATAGTAGGCTTTGTGTGGCATATTGGGTGAAGAAAGTGAGTCTGTCTGTCGCTGGGGTTTAAAAGAAGTTGCCACTAGTTTTCTAAGTCTCTGTTGATTTGAAATCCTCCTGTGTGGCCTTGGCTGTGTGGTCACCTGTGTGACCTCACAGTCATTGCCCCCTTGGGGACATCTCAGTCCCTGCAGCAATTGGACCCAGAGTTTCTGTAGACTTCAACATACATTTCTGAAATAATAATGGACCTATATAGGCTTCTGTCCAGTTCAGAGATGGCTCTTTTTAATGAAACTTATAGAATATCCTACCTCCTGTCTGTGAAATGTGATAATAAGATCATACATGAAAAAAAAAAAAAGCTGCCTTGTTCAGGGGAGACATGATTCTTCTTTAGTTTGGAGCACTGAGAAGTGGGCAGACTTAGTTGGAAGCGCTCTGTCTTTCCTACATGTGTAAAGCTCCAGGGAGCATTGAATAGGTGCTCCCTTTGGCTGTGCATTAGCAACGTGGCAGTTTCTGACCTGTCATTTACTTTGAAAAGAAATTACAAAGTTTTGGCCTTGTGCCTGGAGTTGCTCCAGATGGTCAGAAAAGATTTTTGTATGGAAGTCAGAAAGAGTACTGCAGTGATAGAATTGGGCTTGTCATGTTTATATTAGAACACTGGCTTCCCACTTGATCTCTCTGTGGAGTTCCCCCACCCCCCTGCTTTCCCCTTCTTTCCAATATTTGGAATATGTGCCTTTGTTCTTGGTGATAGTGATGCAGAGGTACGAGGTGTAGTTACTACAGATTCTCTGTCAACCTCAGTACCCCTGAAAACTTAGTATCTGCTTGGGAAGCACAAAGGTTTGGAATGTGGAAGTCATTCTATAGAGATCATTCTCCTTGTAAGTGTAGGGCAGGAGCTTCCTTGGAGTTGCGTGTGCTCCGCTGATAGTCTGGCCGTTAGCCTCAGACTTATTTAGTAGTTTTCCTTACTTCATCTCTTCTCATGTTTCCTCACAGTTCTGTGACCACGAGGGTTCTGTTGAAGCTTCCATGTCCAGTGTGGGTAGAAGGTGGTGGGTAGAGATGCGCAGTGGGAGGACTCTGTGAACCAGAAGTTACCAAGTTCGGTTGCTTTGGGTACTAGAGCTTCTTTGAAGTTGACACATAACCTTGTGTTTCTTCTTTTCAGCCCTAGAAGGGGAATGATGTGAGTCTTATTTTCCAAATGAGAAAACTGAAACCCTGGGAAGTATTATTTGCCTTCATTAACAGCTAGGAAACTCGCTTTGCAGTGTGCTCATATAGTTTTGGAGAAATTTACTACAAGTTTCCTGCTCTACTAGGGTAGCGGAGACTGCAGGCTTCAGGAAATAAAGCTCAGTTTTCCTCTGGGAAACTCAGGGTTTGTCTGGTAAAGCCTGGTCACGAGGCTCAGACTGGGGCCCGAGCCCGTCTGCTGCTGCTGCTTTCAGTTACTTTTGTGGTTATTGAGTAACTTGGGGAGTTTGAAGAACATTAACACATTTTTTTGTTTTCGAAGAAAATGCAGCACATGGGGAAGTGGCATTAAATTGCATATTTCAGACAGGAATTCTTTTATCTCCCCTGAGATTTTGATATATAAAATGAAATAAAATTTAAAAATCCTTGTTTGGTGATAATATTCATGATTGGTTTCAAGGGTGTTTGTTACACATAACTTGTGTGAAGCATCTTTAATGAAACACATGAAGACTTTTTGTTGTGATTTGGAGCAGGTATAGACCATCCTCTAGGGTGGACTTTTGGAACTTATACTACTTCACCTTTTTTCTAGCATAGCTTTTCCTGAGCCCCTGTGTTAGGAGGAGCAGTGTCTAAATGCTCTTTTTCTTATGTTACCCTAAGACGTGATTACCAGTCTTCTACCCTCACCCAGTGTTCCATGAGCTGTCAGAATCATCCACTAGTCTTTTATTGTTTTGCTTCATATTATCTTTTGAAACCATCGCTGTATAGCAATTATTCAGGTAATATTAGTGTTTTTCTGTAGGTTACAACCATTGCACTGAATTCTTGAGTTCCTCTGGGATTGCATCTTAAGCCATAGGGATGGCTTTTTGAAGTCTTACTTACTACCTTTCCAATGAGAAGGATTAGGTGAATTTGTCAGGCTTAATGTAAATCAGGTCTGTCACATTTTTTTCTGTATTGACAAAGGCACCTGAAAGGGACTCTGCTTTCTTTATCTGTTGTTACTTTACTTTACTTACTTATTAATAAAACATTAATGCAATTTTAAAAAAAGATTATAAAATAACTGTACATTAAATTTTTTTTTTTGTTTTTTGAGACAGGATCTCGCTTTGTAGTCAGGCTGGCCCTGAGCTCAGCCTCAAACTCACATCACAGCAATCCTCCTGCCTCTGCCTCCCGAGTGCTGGGATTACAGGTGTGAGCCACCATGCCCAGCACTGTGGTATGTGGTACTGATTGCTGCTGGGATGAGTCTCCACGCCCAGTATTGTATGTGGTTACCGGGGATTGAACCCGGGTCCTTGCGCTTGCAAGACAGGCACCAGAACCACTGAGCTATATCCTCGGCCCTAAAAAATTTTTTTTTTATGTTAAAATAAAAAAGACAGTTATTGTGAGTCATGGAGCTATAGATAGTTACATCAAGTTTCCTATATGAAGTGAAGTCTGTAGTGGGTTTTGGGGATAATCTTTGCACCTGGATCCGTGAAATGTCATCACCCTAAAAAAAAAAAAAAAAAAGACTTCACAGGCCTGTGAAGAGTCTGCAGAAGTTTGTATTTTCTCAGGGAGTTGTCGTCCAGAAGTTAGGACTATAGAACAAATGCTGTCATCATCGACATAGGAAGTTGAGCTATGTTCCCTACTCTTTGCTCTCCTGACATCCTATATACGTTGTAGGAGTTACCTGCATGTTTTGAAGAGACTTTCTATGGGAATTAATAGTGCAGTGTTTGTGTCTCTTGAGAGCAGATGTGTTCTGGTTATCTTCTATTTCTTCTGTGGCCCGGCCTACAGGACAGTGGTCAGCTTCCTGCCTGGGCAGCAGGCCTCTCTCTGTCCCTAGTGCCTTGGGATGGCAGGCAGGCAGAGACAAAGACCTTGTTCCCCTTTAAGGGCATGCCCTCCATGACCTGAATTCCTTCCACCAGGCCCCACGTTTTAAAGGTTCTACCACCTCTCAACTATCAGAGTGTCCATAGCTCTTTTCAGCAGGGGCCTTCTATCTTGGCTTCTATGCTTTGTCATTAGGGACCTATCTTTTCCCACACTGAGCTTCTGGGCCCTTTCAGAGGATCATAGGCTCATCTTTGTGTCCCCTGGGGCAGAGACGATACTATGATATGTGACACTGAACTAAGAAGCACAGGAAAGTAGAAAATAAGAATTGAGTGTCACCTCTGACTCTCAGTACTTGTCCCCCCTGATTCCTTAGACAGTTCACTAAAGTTAACATGCAGTTGCTTCCTTCAGAACTGCTGATCAGCTCTTGGCCAGCAGAATGTTTTTTGAGTATTAATTTATAAATAGAATAACAATGTTTTGTAGGGAAATTTAATCATGATATCAATCCCAGACAACTCCCAATGTGCCAGAGACTACTGTCGTTTACATGCATTTCTCTGTTCTTTGCTCACACTTTACAGCTTGTTGGGGGTTGGTTCTTTATCATCTTGACTTTGTAAATGAAAAAACTGAGGCATTTAGAATCAAACTCGCCTAAATTTAATCCTAGTAAGTTGTGGAGTCAGGGTTTGCCGATGGTCATGGTCTTCAGTCAAGTTATATGCTGTAGGAAAGAACATTATTTTCCTTTGTAGTTATTTCCTGTGTCATGAATTCTCCTGTAGTTGGTTAGTTGGGTCAACCTTATGCTTTTTGGGGAGAAGGCCACTTACCAATTTCCTTGACCTGGTAAGTGGCTGGTGGGGTGTGATATCTGGGCCAGTCAGTTTTTGCTTTCTTTGCTTTGCTGGAGTGGGAGTGGGACCTGGGGAAGGGGAAGATCATTCTCAGGAGATGGCCTTGCTGTTGGGGACTTTGCTGGAAATAGAGTTTTAAATGTCTTCATGAGATCGGATTAGAAGTTCTTGGTTGTTCATTTTTTCTGCACAAAATGTTTCATAAAATGTTTGTTGGTTTTTATGTGGCTAAAGAGAGCAGGTATTTTTATTAAGAAAAGATAGGAATTTTCTGAAATTAGTGAATTCGGTAAGTTATGTTGCGTGCTGTTAGCTGACTGGCTGAAATTGCTTTTCTTTCTAAACTGTCCCCACTCTTCATTTGCATGTGCAGTTCCTAACTGACTCTGTCCAGACTCGACTTCTCTACGTTCCTTTGAAATGTCCTGGCCAGGCAGGTCCTCCTTCGTCATCGCCAGGAGGGAGTTGTGGTATCTGACTGACAATTCCATTTAGTTCACTTCATTTAATTGTTTTTATTTTTGGTAACAGTGACTCTGTGAAGTCAGCATGGTGGGTACTGTCCTGGGTTCCACGTGAGAGAGGTTGGTTCAAGCACATGAATTCCTTCCTTTAGGGTCTCAGCAAACAAAGGGGGACGTGAAGCAATGATTGAGATTTAAGTTCCTCCCTCCCCCTGTTCTTTCCAGCCCATAATGTTGTTCAGAAGTGGCCAACTTCTAGTTAAAAATCTATAGGTCTGTATCTTTTTGACTTTTGAAATTATATGAACCTTAAAATAATTTCTTCATATAAACATTTTCCCAGGCTATTACTAGAATATTTTGGGTTTCTTTTTGTAAGTAAATAATGGACTTACAGGTCACTGTATTTATCTTAATTGTGTAATTTCAAATGTTCTAGTGCTTAACTGAGATCCATCAGCAGACTATAACCTCTTGATAGCTTTTTCTGTTTTTTAAGGGCACATCTTGGGCTCAACAATTATGATATCCAAACAAGACCCTGGGCTATTTCTGAAATGTATTAGTCAATCTACCCTGTGGAATTGGTGGAGAAGGAGACAAACAAAATCCAAAACCGAATCACATGAAAGAATGAACACTCCTTGGGCATGCAGTTGTTTGTGATAATCATAAATTCCACTTCCTGTGGTGGCTGGGAAGGGAGGGTGGAGGAATTGTGACATTCTGGTCACTGACTATGCAACCGATGTACACTTGCTGTGGCTTTTAGTTTTTTAGAGGTGAATTTGTTTTTAAAGATTATAAGAAAAAGTATTGAACATCTTCAAAATTGGATCTATCTGTACTGATCCCCCAGGCTCAACAGCCATCAGTTCACGGTCAGTCTCGCGTGTTAGCCAGTATTTGGTCTCCACTCCCTGCGAAGGAGATCTCAGAAGTCTCATTTTACTCCTGAACATTTCAGTATTGTCTTGGGCAGGGTCTTTCAAGAATGTATTTCTCCTAATTTAAAAGCTGTACAATTTTTAAAAAAAGTTTTTAAGCTATGTAAGTTGATGGTTAGAATTATGAAATTACTTTTTAATCAGCACTATGGTTTTGGCTGACAGTGTTTCCCCCCCTCAAATGAGGAAAGCTGTAACAGGCATGCACTTTTTTTTTGATAGTACATAACTGAGTATATGGTGTTATAAGCATGCATATTTTGATTGTGCTAAAAGTTAACCTATTTCTTAGATTTAAGTTTCTTCCCCATTGTTGTATAGGAGAATGATAATCTTCAGGTTTATATGTTTGTAATTATTGCATTTTTTATCTGTTTCAAACAGGCTGAATACTGTATAGTATAACTTAGGTATGCTCAGTCATTAACTTAGACTACTGATTTGTAGTTTTTTTTTTTTTTTTTTTTAGGTTTTTAGAGACAGGGTCTCGCTTTGTAGTTCAGGCTGGCTCTGAGCTCAGCCTCCAACTCATATCACAGCAATCCTCCTGCCTCTGCCTCCTGAGTGCTGGGATTACAGGCGTGAGCCACCACACCCAACACTGTGGTATGTGGTACTGGTTGCTGCTGGATGTGAGTCTCCACACCCAGTATTGTATGTGGTTACCGAGGCTCAAACCCAGGTCCTTGTGCTTGCAAGACAGGCATCGGAAACACTGAGCTAAATGCCCAGCCCTGATTTGGAGTTTTTGTAAGTTGATATGAATTAGCTTTCCACTTTAGCAGTATATCTCCTACCTACAGGTGGTTATTAAGTGGAATTCTTAAGATTTTATAAAGTAAATAAATCAACTTACAGGCTCATTTATCTTTAGGTATATTTATACACCTTAATGCTATGAATTTAGCCTGACTTGGAAAACATAAAGTTATGTGTAATTATGCGTACATTGGTTCAGTTGACTCACTAACGTGTTTATTTTATAATAAATAATTAAGTAAAATCAAAGTTAATTTTTATTCTTTCTAGTGAAGAGCCTACTCTGAAAAGTGTTGAGACTTGGCCCACTTTAGATTGTACCTTTCTCTTAAGTGATGTAGCATAGCGAGAGGGTGCTTGTCATAATATAGAAAAGAACCAAACAGTTTCTCACTAGCAATGGTTATGAACTTTAAAAAGCTTTGAAGCATCGGGAGGGTTTCATAAGAACATCAGATCTTTGTATAGTGCTTGGTGTTCTGAGCCGTTATGTTTAACTCGTTTAATCCTTACCTGAGTCCCAGGAAGGCAGGTATTGTGATTGTCCTTGTTTTATAGATTAGCACCTGAGGATTGGAGGTGAAGTAACTGGCCCCAACCCCAGTGCTAAATGTTGATCCAGGGTTAAAATTTACATTTGACTATGGAGTCTTGGCTCTTAATAACTCTTGTTGAGTGACATGCTTGGTTTATAAGCTGAAATACTAAAAGCTCATGTGCCAGAAACTCATACTTTTTGTTTTCATTAAGGAAAAGATAGTGTTTTACAGCAGTGCTATTCTGGAGAATTTTTGAGCTGTGGCCATTGAGCAGGTGGAGTGTGGCTGCTGTGACTGAAGAATGGAATTTAAGTTTATTTAATTTTAATTAATTTAAATTGGACAGGGAAGTTGCCGAGTCTGTGCGACCTGGGAGAATGTACAGTGTGCATTTTCTTGGGGCAGTGATAATATCTTGACATTTTGTGACCGTCAGTATCTTGACTTCATTAAGTACTAAATGCCTTTGTCATTAAATAGTAATGATATTAATGAGGGTGAAGACAGGCTTACAAATCAGATAATTGAATGTTTGTAACTATAATACTTTCCCACAAAATCCTGTTTGATCACCATTTAAGAGATCACCACCCTACCACATCTGAAGGCATCCTCTCGTTAATTCCTTTGTAGCTAAGCAAAAATTGCTTTGGCATGCCCTTAGCCTTTTCAGCTTTGTGGAGTGGTTCTTATTTTATAAAGAGTCCGGCTTCTTGGTCAAGCTTAACATCAAGGAATGGTGATACAAGTCAGATGAACTTGTGGGCCAGAAGTGACCATTGCGAAGCAAGTGCTAAGCCCTTCATCTTCCTCCCACCCTAGGCCTCCATAGAATTGTGTCTGTGAAAATGCATCAAGAAACTTGGTGGTAATGAGGTCAGGTTTTAATTTCAAATAAAACTATGTAAACTATGATATTGGTTCCTCTATACTGTGCTTTCATCTGACCCTTTAGGAAGCATTTAAGTCTAATTATTTTAATCTTTTCTTTATGTTGTTGAAAAGGGCCAGAGTGGTTGTTTCCATCAGTCATGGTGGGGCTCTGAAATGCAGGCAGGGAAAAGTCTCCAGATGGTGGCAGGTTCTGGATCTTAGCCACTCAGCAGATGTAATTAAACATGTCTACAGTCCTCTTATTTAGCATTACTGAAACAGACATTTTCTTTGTTTATGGGCTTGAACTGTTATCATTAGCACTGAAGTGAGGGAATTGAAGTACTCTAGCCAGGTGCTATTACTCAGCTACTGTGTTAAACACTGGATCTGGAAATTGGCTTTCAAGGATCTGTATGGAGAGAAGGTTTCCCTCAAACATTGGGAATTAGCGCAGCAGTGAGGTATTTGCAACAGGTCCCATTTACATAGTTCCTGTTTGTAATTCTCAAGTACTGTATAGCAAAGTTAGGACGCAGAGAGTAGAGATGGATATGAAAGTGGATTTGGAATGCTAAAGCAGAAATATATGTTGTTGCTGCCTGCCGTACCAACTTCATTTGAAGGTAGCTAAATCATTTAGTTGTAGACTTTTGACTTCTCCATTTGGCAGGACTACTTTTGGTATGTGAAGCCACATATCACTAGAAAGTAATTTGATTTCTTGGAAAGAGATCTGATTTACTTGTGGAATGAAAGGAAGCTATAGTGATCAGTGAGTTTCCTTATTTGTAGCAGATGCTTCATTATCAATGAACTTCAAATTTTTACTCTTAATAATGATTTAAGGAGCAGGTCAGCAATACTTGAAGGCAGTTGTGATGTATTAGTCTCCTGGAGGTATGATCCATGGTGAATTTTTCCATTGCTCTGACCCTACTTTGTAGTTTGTGAATGATACTGTAGTGTACGTGTTCTGAGACATTAAATCACTTTTCTGTGTGTGTGTGTGTATGTGTCTGTGTCTGTCTGTCTTTCCCTCCTAATTCCTTCTCTCACCATATGACCTTGTGTTCTTTTTTGAAGCTTGGTCTTCTGTCATGAATGTTGGTGAATGTTGAGCTCTATCTTGAAGCAAGGGATATCTTACAAGGTAGAAACTGAAGGAAAACTTTGATTATAGTCTTGTAGAAATTGGATTGAAATAACTTGTCTGCAAATGAATTGACAATGTTAGACCCCATTTTTTCCCAGTCACTTAATTGAAAGGATGCCTGTAACCTGAGGAAGGTCTTTATGCAGTCAGTACTACACAAAGGCCAAACCATAGCCAGTGGCTATGGTGACTCCCTCTGGAGTGTCCATTTGCATGAATAGTAGTGTTCCAATACTCTATTCAGCCAACACTTAGACTTCTTCCGTGTTTAGATTCTGTGAATTCCAAAACTGAAAAAGCAGCCATTTACGTATATATGTGCCCAGAAATATCAAGTTGGCCCCACCAATGCTCAGAGAGAGAGAACAGATATGTACCAAATGATAACTGATCCAGGAAATGTTTTTAAAAAAGAAAAATTGGCCCAATACTAGAACCTTAATTAAAGGCATCAGATTAGCTGTTTCATAGCAGTCTGTTACTTCAGGCTTTTGCTTACATGTCAGGAACTTGTTCTAGAATCAGCAAAGTTAATTGATTTACTACAGAATCTGTCTTTTGGCCATGAGCATGATTTCATGACAGTTGCAAAAATTATAGTTTGCTATTTTATAATATCCATTATGCTATAAAGGGCTGAAAAAAAATAAGATAATTTAAATCTGTTTTGAGACACGTGGGAGGGAAGCTATTTCACAACTATCAGTCACGTGTAACTTGGCAGGCGTGGAGCCCATTAGTGGCTACAGTCACATGATTGATTGCCAGTTGGGGACCTGCAGTTAGCTTATTGCAGAACTATATCTGGTATAATTGATGTTGTCATCCAGTGTCAAACTGTCCACCCTGTTCTACCAACTTCCTTCCAATAACAAAAGTTTCTTGCCTTGCATATGGGAAGACTTTTGTGGCTATGTGTGATCCAGTCAAAACTATTTGAATTTCTTAATTTTAATAGAGCAAAAATTGAAGGTGCTTTCACTTTTCTACCTTTCCCCATATTTGAGAAACTTGTGGGTTTCTTCTTACCAAGTTAATTAAGAGGAAGAAAGATTGCCCTAAATCATGATAATTATCTGGTGTGATTAGCCTAAAATTACACAGGACAGAAAAGTCTCCAGAATTTACCAGTGACTTAAGAACATGAAAATCAGAATTTTAAATGTTTGTTGTTGGGTTTTCATGGAAATTAGTTGATTGCTCTCTGATCATTTTGCTATGAGGAGACGTTTTGTTCTTATAAAAGGGGTAGAAAGTTATAAAAGTGGAAGCTAGACTAGTTGGTATTTATATGAACAGTTCCTATTGACACGCTATTCTGCTTTGCTACTGATACTTAAAGATTAGAGGTTATGTTTCTTTATAAGGGGAAAATATGGTAAGGGATTTCAGAAGCTTAAATTTTGTGTAAATCATCTAAACATGGAATTTTTTCATTTTAATTAATGTCTATCTAATACTTATTTTGTGAAAATATTTTTCCTTGTCCTGTGTCTTCTAAAAACTCAGAAAGTTTTAGTTTTTTCTGAATGGTGAAGCTATTTAATTTATGATTAAGTTAGTTATATTATGAATTTTAATTTATAATTACATTGTAATAATTGTATTGTAATTGTTGTTGTTTTAATTTTTCCTTTCTGATTTTTATCATGTTTGAAGTCCTGAATTCTATAAATAATATAGTCCACATTATCTTTTTATGCAGGTAAATTATGAATCATGATATTTAAATATATGTACAATGCTTGTCACTCACATGAGAGAACTTTTTAAAAAATTTTTTGGGTGTCTCTCATTATAGTGAGCTCAGATTGGCATGGGTAGAGTTAGATTTCCGAAAGCACCATTTTTCACATATTTTTGCCTGAAACACATGATGAGGAACCTATTTTACCTTGTAACCCAATAATCATGAATATTTATACTAGTATGATTGAAAAATACTGTGAATGCTTAACTTAAAAATTTGTGACAGTAAAACCCCATTGCAGTTCCTCCCTCTTTATAGACTTATATCCTGTCATTCTTCCACTTTCTGAAATAGTTCTGGAAATTCTTTTTCATTAAGAATAACTGAAGACTTATTTGAAGTAGATGGGGATAGATTGTTTAAAGAAAATATCACTGTCTGCTGTAAGTTGAATATAATTTAAGATGTCTGAAATATTTAAAAATCTGTGCATAGGTGAAGTTGCAGCTTATTTACCTTTTAAGAATAGTCTGCATTTTTCTGTAGTTTGAAGAATTAACAAGTTAGGAACTTGTTATAGGAGATCTAAATTTATTTTTGACAAGAGAAGCTGATGTTTAGATAATGAAAGGGCCTGGGAAGCAACCCTTCACTTTGATACTATTCATTTGGAAGAGGATTGCATGCATCCAGGGGTGTGAAAATCATTACGGAGCGGTGTTTCCACACAGGCCTCTTCCTTTGCTTTATTTTAAACTACCTAAGTATCAATTAAAGCTTTCTTGCCCAAGTTAGCAGATGGCGATTTATGTTGGACTTATAAACAAAGGCCGAGAACATTACTACACTTAATTGATGAATGCTTTCTCCCTTCACTTAACAAAGATTTTGGCCTCCAGTGTGGTTGTCGGAGAGAAAATTAATGAATTCTTTTCTGTGATCTCATGTAGAAAGGCTCTCACTATAGAAATATTTGGCTTTTTTCCCCTCAAAGAAGCAAACTTGAATACTTTTAAGTTGCCTAGTAATTTAGGTTCACAGGGATGGACTACAGTAGGATTTCAGTGATGGGCATTAAGTTCACTTTAAAAACTTCATATTTTTTGGCTTTGAAGGAGACTGCCTTCGAACAAAGAGAGAACCCAAAATAAAATACACAGAAAAGTGGAATGTGTTTAATTATATGATTTTTGGATAAACATCCAAATTAGAATTCATATTTTAAGTTCTTTTTCTCTGAACTCCTTCTTGTGAAGAACTTGTTCAAGTTGAGATGACATTTTGTACCCATTCTTAAAATGCATGCTCCTCTCAATGTGAAATATGTGAAAATAGCTGTTTTAGAATATGCTTGTGTGAATGGAGGGTGGGAGTCCTGGATCTCCACACAGAAGAGGGTGGGAGGAGCTACTTGACAGCACACCAGCTGTGTGGAATGGATTCCTTCTCCTTCTTTTGGAAGTGGTACATTTCAGCTTGGGAAAAAGTCTACCTTGTCTTTTTACCCTAACATCTTGGAAATGAGCATTTGGCCAATTGAAGTCTAAATACGTGGAAATATTTAGGTTACTGAAGACGAAAACACTGGTCTTGGCTGGAGGAGTCAGCCCTGAACACTTCTGGCCTTAATGGTAGTTTTTTGTGTGTTGCTGCCCAGGCATTTTTCTTGTGCTTATTATTTTGAGGAGCATTTCTGAAAGAGGGAAAGTGCGATAAAAGTTTTGAAAATTCCTACTCAAGACAGCTTTCTAAAGGAAATTCATTTCCTGGTTATGACAGTCACATGATTCTAATGGAAATGTACTAACTTGACTGTAGGTGTTTTGATACAGATGACAGAAAACACTGATTTTTGTCGTTGTTGTTTGGTTTGGTTTGGTTTTCCTCCAGTGTAGTAGGTAGTAATGCACTCACACCTTGTGGGAGTTGTGTTGTTGGCCTTTGGTGGAGATTGGTCTGTACGGGTTGATTTGATTGGCATCTGGCTTTAGATATGAACATGTAATCAGCATCTCACTAGCATTTAGAAGATAAGACCTTAAAAATGTGGATTCAGGGATTCATAGACATGTACAAGTCATGCTTCTGCACAGTTAACATTTGAGATGAGGCCTCAGTATCTTCTATCTTGCACTGATTGGAGAAAAGGAATAATTCTATATCTAGTTGCATAAACCTGTGTGGTTCTCAGGTCTGTTAGATCTCTGCCTCTCCCAAAGCTGGGATTCCCTGGTGAGATTCTGTTGGGAGCTCTAACCCCAAGTGCTCTTACTAGTTTAATAGGAGGAAAGACCAGCAAGAACAAACCGGCAAATGAATCGGCAAGTACTGAAGTATTGATGCAGGAGACTTCAGATATTGGAACAAAATCTGCTGATCAAGACACTCTTCACCAGCAAGGTGGAAGTATTGGACTCTTCTTGTGTTACTTGAAATCGAAGTCTCTCTCAGTTCTTTGTACTCTGGAATTTGTGGAAATGATAAAATAATTCCTAGATAGCTATAACCTGGGAAATTGCCAGTGCCCTTTAAGATGATGAAATCACATCTGTAGTGAAGATAGGATCTAGAGCAGTTTTTAAATTGAGGTACTGAGTGTGGTTCGGCTGATTTCTGCTAAGTGTACCTCCTTATTTTGCGAGCCTCTGCTTGTCATGAGAGAAGTATTGTTCTTGGAAATGAAAAGCATGGAACCAGAAAGTATATTTCTTTAAAAGACAAAAAAAAAAAAAAAAAAAAAAAAAAAAGGAAAAAAGCTTGTTGGCTTGACTCTTGAGTTGGCAACCCTGGTAACTGAAAATCTGTCTACGTGGCCTTGCAGCAACTCAAATGCTTGGTTTCAACTGTGCAACCACAAACCAGGTCCTAAAACAAAAGAATGACTGGAAAAAAAATAGAGGGTGGAGAGAGAGAAAAAGACTGATTAAATAGGCTCATTATTTTTTAAATATGAAGCTGAACTTTGTTAAAATGAGGAAAAGAGCAATGAGCAACTCAAAGCAAAAATAAAATTTAAACCAGAAACTTTTCATCCCACACTCCTGGGCCTACTTTGTACCCTGGTGGGGAAACTGGCTATTTCATGAACTGACTGTTGAAGTTTGGTGTGGTATAGCCATTACCACTTCTGGGGTTCTCACTGTTCAGGTTGAAGGATCCGTTGGGGTCTTAGATGTTCTGGTAGTACGCTGAAGGGATGGAACCTGTTCGTCTGGAGTTAGACTTGGGGATGAAGCCAGGAGGCCTGGTGCTCATCTGAACTTTGATGGTCAGACACTTGCAGGCTTGCTTTACTTTCACAGTTGATATTTACTTAGTGAAAACTTGCTGATTCCTAGAGAGGGCAGAGACTGTTGACTCTCCTGTTTGTGTTTCATAAGCGCTCTTATCAGTTACACATTAAATACTGGCACAGGTTAGATTCCCTGAATTCAGCTGTTAGGTTCTTTGAAGGACCTCATTTTCCCAACTATAACTTCATTGGAAATTTAATTGAGTTAAGAACTTCAGCTGCTTAAATTGCTTCTCAGTGTTTAGAAATATTTAATCCTCTTGTGAAAGTTGATTGACCATTGGGATGTCATGTTAGCCTAAAAATTCATATGTATATTTCATATGTATATTTACCTATATATATGTATATATGTATATGTATATTTACCTATAGGCCTATACATATACATTTATGCATATTGAAAACTTTATTTTTTGTGTAGCACCGGGGATTGAACACAGAGTCTTTGCATTGAGTTACATGCTAAGCCTTTGAAAGAGGTTGAGCCCAAACTTGTGATGCTCTCAGGACCCCAACGTACTAGGATTACAGGCGTGTCACCAAGTCTGGTTTGAAAGTTGTGATGTATTAACTCTGTTTTCCCTAAGGTTTATCTATCCCTTCCATTCTTTTATCCCTCTACTCTTTTGGGGATTGGTTCAGTCATTGATCTTTTGTAGTGGTTTTCAATTATGCAAAGTTAGTTAGGTTTTGGAATCCCTTATCTAGCAGCCTTAGAAACTTGCTTCTGTTTTACTCTGTTTCCTTAATCACCACTGTTTTTCCGTTAGTCAGAAATATAATGCTGCTTTCATGACTTTTTTCCTCATTTCTGGTCTCTTGTTTTGTCTTGACTTTGTGCAAGAATTATCGACACAGATCTGGAATTTTGACATGGGGTCCTTATGCTAATACTGAAATTTTTGATATTTATGCTTCATGTAAGTACAGGGACTTTATTTTGAGATTTCTTTCTTGGTACTAGGAATTGAACCTGGAGCCTTGTGTGTATGAAACTCATGCTCTACCACTGAGCCTTACACCCTGCCAGCTATAAAACTCACCCTACCCTACTGTGAGTTTTATATTTAATAGGTAAAAATCTGAAGGTCTGAGCTGGATGTGGTGGTTCGTAATCCTAGTACTTGGGAGGCTGAGGCAGAAGGATCACAGAGTTTTAGCTCAGCCTGGATTATATAGTGAGACCCAGTCTTCAAAAACGAGCAAACAAGTTTAAGTTCTCAGTCCCTACAGATATTTCAGAATACTGTGTTGACTTCGTATGCTATTTTCTTTTTCCTTAGATCCTAATACATTAAATATAGTTTTGAATGCTGAAAAAAATTGTGAACAGTATTGCAAATTAGAAGACTGACTGGTTGTGTTGGTAAGGCTACTGGCAGAGTACTGGCAAGTGGAAGATTTTGTACTCCTACCTATTTGTCATTAGTCATGCTTTTTGTTATTCCTTGGAACAATTAGATTGGTGCCTTTAGCTTTTAGTTTAAGAAATGTGCTTTACAGTGTAAGATAGTTAATGCTTACCTAATTGGCTAGGAAGAGTTTTGACTGTTAAGGAAATAATTTCCTCTTGTTTCATATTATCCTGTACAGTGACTGAGTGAAATTGTTAACTTGAAACACATTTGTTTTCTTCTATAGATGTGGATATTCCCCAGAGGAGTATAGCTGACATTTTGATATCAGTTGCATGTAGCATGATAAGATGCAGGTCAGCATAACCTCTTACATTTAAAAATAATTCAAAGACAAGAAATTAATCATTTACAAAGATTTCAGGAAGTAATAGTGTTTTGGCATTGGAAGTCTTTTATGCATGGGAATTTATTTTTTGTATCAGTTTTTAAAAAATCAATATGGAAGTTTGGCCAGTATACACTTTTTCTTTGGTAAATATACCATCGCCTGCACCAGAAATAAATTGAGCAAGCTTTATTTATTGTTGCCTGCCCAACCTATTTACTTTCTATGGATAAATAGTATTCCTTGTTATTTGCAAGGCTGATGTAACAACACAGCTGTTGAATGCTTGGCATTGCTGCTTCTGGTGAAATGCTATTTGTGCAGATTTATCTGATCCAGATGTGTGACCAGCAAGCTACATTTCTAATTATAAAGACAGCCAAATTCCATTAGAGGCACATCATGGGATTGTAGGGCTGGGAGGCATCCTGAAAGGACATCTATTTCATTCTCCAGCCTCTTAGCAGGACCACACTTCATAAACCACTCCAACACTGAACGAAGAAGCAAAGAATGTTCCACTCATGTATAGGCTGAATGTAGAGTCATTGGAATGATAACTGGAAAAAGAAATGATGTCCTCTTGTCTGGTCTTCGTGCTTTATCGGTAACCAGAATTAGGTCCAGAAAAATCTGACTTACTCTGGACTTTGAGGACTCTGCCTAGAACTTCCTGTACTTTCTTCTGAAGTGTTCTCTGCTGAGGGAGAAGAGAGTGGGAGGCTTTAATGCCAGTTGCACATCCAAGATGTAGCTCTCTGGTTACTCAGAAGTAGGTGATGAATCGGTGACAACTAGATTCTGTTGAAGTATATTGACTCCTTTTTGAAATCTGACACGGGGTGAGATATTATGTTATGTGTGTAGGTGTTGTGCTTTAATGATAAAATACAGAAATCAGGCATGCTAGAAGGTTTACCAATGTACATAGGTCCAGGCATCAACGTCTCTGAGTAAATATGAGCTCCTTTAACTTGGCTTAAGGTTGTGGAGTCTGGGGTTCCATTTTACCGTGCAAGTGAATAGGTAGCCTGTTACTGTTTCATGGATGCTGGCAGGAATCAAGGGACTCCTGTATCCCACACAAAGGACTTTATTACTCCTGGCATACCGCATAGCATAAACATTACCATATGTGTATTAGTTTGTCCTTGCCCCATGTTCTGTGGGGTGATACAGTGTCCAGATGGAGCTGCATACAGAGTGCACTTGTGTTGCTGCTGAGGAAGAGTGACCGCAGGGAATCCTTCAGGTTATGACTTGCAGTAGAACTTGCTCTTGTTTCCGAGGAGAGATATTACTTCATCCGTCAAGGTTTTTCACTGCAAATAAAACCTTGACAAATGGTTCTGATGCAAGATGGTCAGGGTTTTGCATTTACAGTGTATTTGGCAGGATGTGCGGGAATAAGAGAGACCTGTGTGGGAGCATCTCACAATACCAGTGTCCTGTGATTCTGTCCAGTTATATACTACACGAAGAGATAATCAAATAAAACATAGTACTAGGAACTTCACGGAGGAAAAAAGACCAGTTAGTTGCTAGGATGGTGATTTTTACTAGAAAATGTTAAATGATGGATAATTAGGAGAATGAAAATGGGTGGAAAACTTGAAAGATTTAATTTGACTTGTGTAAATTGACATTAAGAATTATGATTTTAAGCTGTGTTCAGATTGTACCAAAAAGTTAACACATACTTAAAAAAAATTAGAGATTACAAATCTGGTTTTCATACTGCTAAATGTGTATATCTTTTTGTAAAGAGGGAATTAAAGTAGCCACGTGGACTCAGGCATAGGTTTAACTCTGTTACTTAACTATTATTGTGGCCTTTTCCCTTGATTATTTAAAAAAAAAAAGTTATTTTCAAACTGCAGAGAAGTGGAAAAAGTGAAAGTCTTTGTCCCCACACTGAACCTCCTAAGTCATGGAGCTGTCTTGATGCTGTGGCCTTGGATTAGTCAACACTAGAATGGAGAGGAAGTGACAATGACTTAGGGCCCATTTCTTGTTTCTGAAAGACTAGAAGTTAAAGGAAGAAAAGTTTATTTTAGCTCATAGTTTGGAGGAATTTTAGTCCATAATTGACTGGCTCCAAGGCAGGGTGGTACAGCAGAGCAGAAACAGTCCTTGGCAGGGTAGGCAGGAAGCAGCAAGAAATAGCCTTCATTTCCTTTTTTATTCGTCAGGTTAAAGTCTGTTGATTGAGGGACTACATGCAGGGTAGGTCTTCCTTTTTCTCTCCCCAGAAGTATACTAAACTAACCAATGGACTTATCCAGAACCTAATATTGCACACCCATGATCTAGCTACCTCCCCAAAGTCCTTCCTATAAGCTCATGAAGCTTTGTGGGTACATCTAGATATAAGTCATAACAGATCAGGATCTAGTAAGTGTTTGGAGCATTTAAGAAGAATGCAGAATATCTAGAAGGATTTATGAGGCAGTATTATGATTTTATGAGTGAAATATAACATTATAATGTTATGTTCACTTTTCTCAAGTGTTGACTAATGGTATTCTTAAAAATAATGGCGGTTATGTAGGTGACCAGTCAGAAATATATTTAATGAGTAAATAAACTGAGGCAACACACCTTATTTGTCTAGCTACGTGATTTATTAGCCATGCAAGTCTTTCCTTTTTAGAAAATATTCTATCCAAAATAAAAGTTCTTATAAAATTGGAAATAATAGAGTACTCCTGATTCTAGTTACTACTTGTTTTTTTATTTGCTTACACACTATGTAGTTACTTACTGTCTTCACTGTTTCTTTTCCCTTTCTTGAATCGAAGGTTCATGAGAACAGGGATGTTTGTCTGTTTTTCAGTGTCTGTGTCAGCACTTGGCCAGACCAGGAGTTCCATAGTAAATCTGATGATTAAGTCAATCAACATGTGCTGGCTGCATAGATCTAGAAGAAGAGGAGACTTGGCTCTTAGATCACAAGTCCAGCTTTGAGCAGTGTTTGGACATCTTTGAATAACAGGCTGATTATCCCTTCTGATTCCATGAGGTCACATTTATAAATGGGCTGGGGAATGTGGCCTACAGATTTGCTTTATATTTTTGGCTTTCTTCAGTGTATTTGAAAATATGGGAGCAGTATTTAAAAATTAAGAGAATTCACATAAAATTATATTTCTAGTTCCACTTGAAAAGTTTTAAAACTTGGCCACATGGCCCACGTTCCTGCATGCTAGTGGGCATCCAAGGCTGAGAAGCAGCTCCAGATTTAGGAGTGACCTTTACTGTCTCCAGTTTGTTCAGGTTCCCTGGTCCTCTGTTGCCTACTTGACACTAAAATGTCATATTGTTTTATGCCATCATGCAGGTAGTTGAGCTTGAAACTTTTTAAATATGTAGAAATATTTTTCTAGAGTTTTGTTTTTGAAAAGAGATGCAAAAAAAAGTAAGGTAGACCTTTTTTACTCATTGACATATACTTTCTTGACTCTCATAGGCATTTGAATAGTGCAGGCTCTTGGTACATGCCTATCTTTGTTAACTAACAACTCTATCTTCTAGTGTAGACTTTCTAGGATTGTAGGTGTGGTAACTAATTGTATGAAAAAGGATAGAGATAACAGTTGAAAGGAATTAAACCTCAGTGCTCTGACTAGAAGTGGAAGGATGGGATTTGAGTCTGGGGGAAGTACTTTCACTGAATCATTAACTGTGGCTTTTGATGTTGCAAGTGCGTGACCACATTACTTGGTGCTCAGGTATAGCATTAGAACGGTCCTGAAGGTGAATATTCAAGATTGTAGGATTTATTTTTCTGTTTATCATGGTGCCTGAAACTGTACAAGACTTTGAAAACTTTGGGAAGAGTGATAACTTCATCCAGAAGAAATCAGTGATTAGGTTTGTTGTTGCCTTAAAGATCTGAATAATTGAGCTCTGGGACTGTTTTAATATAAAGAACAAATGGCATATGATTCCTAGGGTAACTTGGACAACTGGGCAGTTTTAAATCATACTTACCCTGGAAATGAGGTTTATATTTTAATTTGATTGAATTGATTATGCAATCAATTCTTTAGATTCACAAATTGCTTACTAATAGGCTTAATCAGCAGGTCCAATTTTATTGGACTCTTCCTGGAAATTGGGCTAAGTAAGTACTTGAAGACACTATGTAAATGAAGTGCTAATAATGTTTTATGGCATCAGATAATTTCTGTAAAGGATTAGGATTTCACTTATTTCATTAGGAAAGTTTAAAAGAGTTAAACTGTTAAGTCAGTGTTATTCAAAGAGCATTCTCTGGTGAATACCAACTCTTGAGAAAAATTAGTATGTTAAGTAAAGTTCGGTCTTTGAAGTTCAGCATTAAAAAATCACCAACAGTCCAGCCCAGAGTTTCTCAGCTTTATGGATAGTAGAATTTGTTTCTTGCATAGAATGTATAGCATGTAGAATATTTTTCCCAGGCACATACTTTAGAGATTCTCACCTGAACAGATTCAGGCAAAAATCAGATACTATACCTAGTGGATTCTTGTCTCCATATTGTTTCTTTTCCTTACTTTTGTCTGTATTTATAGTTACATTTCTTCTAGGCCACTTCTAGAGGTTTCAGTTAATGATACAATTAAATAATGAAAAATCCACATAGAATGAAGATCCTTTATGTTTATGTTGAAAGGACTGGTTTTTCTATTTTTAGGTAATCAGCTTACCATGCCTTTTTCATAGACCACTAGACTTAGCTGTTGCCATCTCTTCTGCTGTTGTTCCTATAGATAGTACTTATTTCTCCTGTATTTTCCGGGTTTGGGACTTTGTCCTTAGAAACTGATATAATAGAGAAAGACAGTGGCATAAAATTTTGGAAACTGATAAACAAGAATTAAACAAGTGTATTTGACTATAGGTGTTGTACAGAATTTATAACTTTGTTACATGGAAAATATAAATTTTCTTATTTTAGTGAGTAATCAAAAATTTCAGGTGATTCAAAAAGGGACCTATCTTTCCATTAGGCAGTGGTGTAATGTTGGAGTGATAGAGGATGGAATAGATAGAAATCCTGAGGCGCTGTCCATTAAAACAGTTTTTTAAAAAATTCACTGGAAACTTTTAAGTGCTGAGATTGCATTTTTCAAATTGGCAGAGACTAATATGCTAGAAGGAAAATCACATCCTCATGGTGGAATAGTTAATGCCGATACACAATTGTGACTTGGAATCTTTGGTATTTTCCAGGGGCTACAAGAATTAAATGGCTCTTCATTTGTGATCTTGTGTAATGTGAAGATAGCAGGAGATTTCGAGAGCCCTCGCTCTAGATCTTAAAATAATTAGAGATCTGCAGCTGGATACAGTCCACATTAGCGAGAAACGATAGTGTGACATAACCTCTTTGCTGTGGATCTTGCAGCTTAGTGTTCATCACCTGAGCCATTCATTTGTTGCAGAGTCAGTAACGAGAAGATTAGAACCAGGAAATTGCTTGCCACATCTTGTTCCTGGAAAAGCTGGCAGCCTAAAAATACTTACCATGCAAGGTGAGACTTGAGTGAGTGTCATATGGCAATTGTAATTTCTCTTTAATAATGTGCAGCTAAGCAAAGTACTTTCTAGGGAAAGTGTCTTCTAATGCAGTCTTTATTTGTAACTCTAATCTCAAATTAGCAAATAATCCAAATGGGGATCACAGAATGTTATCCTGGGAGGAAATTTGCAGATAGTCTAGGACATATACTTCTTTTTGCAGATGAAAGGAACCTCTGAGGGCCCCAATCACATACCTGATATCAGTAACAGAAATGAAATGAATCAAAGCTTGGTGCCACCCAGGTCCTGTTTTATAGTATCTTATAGATTTCAGTGTGTCTAGTCAGAATTCCTTGACAACTGCTTTAAAAGTTGGCATATTTTTTTGTTTATCTAATTAAATCTAGGTCTTCATAAATATATGTTGTATATTTTGGAATGTAATTGACTATTTAAAGCCACCTAAATTCTACAAAAAGTAGCTGTTTTGGTGTATGATCTCATTACTTGTGTTGACATTATTCTCCTATGATATGTGTGATATTTAAAGCAATTAGTTTGTAGAAAAGGCATCAAAAGTAGCATTTTCATTCCTTTATTCAGTTGTAAGACTTAAAAAGTTATAGACAATGACCTGGTAATATTCAGGTTTCTCTTATCAGTGATAGGGAAATTAATTTTCTGATAGCATAGAACAGGCATTGAGAGAGGACTAACTTGACAGGGTGCTGAATTTCACAAAATCAGTTTTGAATCAATAGGATTTTCAGTGTTTTGTGAGTTTTTCAAACTCTAGTGAGCAATCAGTACCCGTAGGATTTTGCAAAAATAGAAATTAGTTTAGAAAAATAACTCTTTTTCCTAGGCATTATGGTGCATGCTTGTAATCCCAGCACTAGAGGGTTTGAGACAGAATTGGCACATGCTTGAGGCCAGCCAGCCTAGCCTACATAATGAGTTTAAGACCAGCTTGAGCTGTACAGTGAGACCCTGTCTCAAGAAACAAAACACTCCTCCCTGCAAAAAGAAAGAAAATAAAAGAAAGTAAAGAAAAAAATTTTACTAATTCTAATTTCCAAATTAAATATTTGGGTCAAGACTGCAGAGACATCTTTTAGACTGCATGTTGTGAGAGTGCAGTGTAAGATTAGGAACAATATATTTTACCACAATTTTCTTAAACCCTGGAAAAATCCAATATGAACTCATTAGAAGTGAGGAAATTTCCTCAGTGAGTGCTGGAGACAGGATGCAGTGTGGCACAGCCATCTCTGAGGCTTGGACGGGTTCCCTGGGAAGTCAGTACTGAGTCACTGGTGGATGGGGCAGCACATACCACATGCAAGCTTGATATCAGAGTTATTTTGCCCTCAGCAGCTTAAAGACTTTAAATAATAGTTTTAGTTGTATAGCTGTTTTAATCTCTCACCAAAAAAAGCTTAGGACATTAAATTATGGAGAACAATTACTAATAAGGCTGTTTTGTAAAGACCCAAGGATGTGACAGTTTGAAAGTCTCATTCTTGGTTCGTAATTAAAATGTCTCTTGAAATCTCAGCTCACTTGCAAAGCCAACCTTGAGAACACAACTGGATTTCAGTGGCCTTAAATGTTTGAACAGCTATGGGAGTGAATCCTAGATTGAGCATCTCAACTTCTCATACCTTCAGTGGCAAATGTGCTTCATTGTATCTTGTGTCATTGTTGTGGGTGTGATAGCTGCTAGATGTAGTGTCTATTAGATGAGTTGTGTGGGTATACTTACTCTTAATAGCTTAACTAGTAGATAGTATTTTAAATTTTTTCAGGTCTTAAACCCAGAACATTAATATTGTCTCTGAAATTCTAATAAGTTGGAAGTAGAGGCCAGACAGATGCTCTGTCTTTGTAGCTTATTCAGCATCGAGTGTGTTTCCTTTTTTCTCCTACTGCTCTTCTCGATCAACCCAGAGAATGCCTGATTGTGAGAGTCCTTGGCCCCTTTTTAAACCAGTGGATAGCAAATACGTGACATAGATCCCATTGCCTTTAATCTCACGACCTCGACAGGCATCTCTGATAACCACTGCACTGGAGCAGTTAATCTTTCTCAACACTGCACTCCAGGCAAGCACCCAATTGATTGGTGCAGACCTGTAAGGAGAAGCCTAGGGCTATCACCTAACGAAGCCTGTCAGAGAGCTGGATGTGTGTTTAGGAACACAGAAATAGTTTCTGTTAATAACAAAATGACTCAAGTCTTGATTTTTCCAGTATAGCATTCTTTATCACTTTGCTCATATAGCAGGATAGGATTGTAAAAATGAGCTGAAATGCTACTATGACTTATAGTGTACCTTAGAGAACTAAATCATTCTTTACCTTGTATGGTAGGATCTGGGTATGGAAGATCAGATAACTAGTAATCTCTTCCTTGCTTATAGAGAGTTGGGGAAATAATTTAGTATGGTAGGGCTGAGGTTGGAAAAGTAGGGAAGAAAGAAGTAGTACATTTTAGAATTTTTCTAAAGTCCTGGAATTTTTAAAACATAGTAATTAGACACACAAGAATGTCTTGCAGTACTGCCAAAAGTTTTGCCTGAATTTAAATCTGTTATTGCAGATGCTCTTTGTATATTTCGATGAGCCTTTCTTCAGTTTGAATTACAAGTATTATTTCACCTGTATAATTTTAAAATATGAAAAGCGGTAGTACATTATGTTGTCATTTGCAGACATTTGAAAACATTTCATAGATTCAGCATGCCTAGTCTGGAAATTAAAAATGCTCTGAAACTTTTTGAATGCTGACACTGTGCTCAAAATTTTATGATTTTGGAGCATTTCTTATTTCACATTTTTCAAATTAGGGATTTCAGTTGGTAAAAGTCTCTGTGAATATTTCAGAATCTGTAAATCCCCTAATTCTGAAATACTTTTGTTCTCAAGCATTTGAGGTAAGGGAGTCTCAACCTGAATTAGAAATTATAGAAGCCAGCACTAAAAAAACACATTATAGAACTCCCATTTCTTAATAGGTTAAGAAATGACATCATAATATTAAGCTCTGTGTACTTTTCTAATATTCTAATCAATGTGTATACATTTCATGTATATGTGTGTGCATATGTGCATTGTTGTTTTAGAGTATCTGAATTTCAGCCTTATGAAGTCACCTGTAACTACAGTCTTTGAAATGGATGCATGTTTGTATTTTAGGTTTGATACAAAAATTACTAGCTTCTTCAAAAGTTTGCTTTTATTAATAAGAAATCTGATTTAATGCACATATTCATTTCAAATTTGTACTTGTTTATCTTGACAAGAGAGGCCATTAAAAAGCAATTTTCAAAATTATGTTGCTTCAGGTCATATTCCCTGGAGTACCTGGACTTTTTGGTGACCTTGTGCTGTGTGCTGTGTGAGGGGGTGGGGACTGCTGGATGAATGGCTTTGGTTCACCTCACAGAATGGGTTGCTTACTAAGATGAGCAAATCATCTTTATTTGACCATAACTTCTTTCACAGATGCTGTCGGAAGGCCATCATTAAAATAAAAAAGCAGTACAAATTATAAATGTTTTAGGTTGGTGTTGGTTCTGCCACTTTGGAAAAGAACAGAACTTCATGTCAAATAGAACAGTACAGCAATGACAGGCCTCCCGTGCATGTATCTGTTACAGATACCTCAGCAAATGGACCTCAGAGGTCCATGGATAGAGTCAAGCTCCATGATTGTTATTGCTTTCCCTCCCCCTTCTTTCCACCTCCCCCTCATTGGGTATTGAACACAGGGCCTTCATTCAGCTAGAGCCTCAACCTATTATGTATGTTTTGTTTTGAGACAGAGTCTCACTGAGTAGTGTAGTCAGGGTTCAAACTTGTGATCCTCTTGCCTCAGCCTCCTAGAATGTTGGATTACAGGCATGTGTCACCATATCCCACAAATAACAACTTTCTTAAAAGGATTGAAGAAGGGGTTCAGCTAATACTTGAATCCCTACCATTCATTTGGCTCTATACTAATGTCTTCTCTTAACAGATTTGCTTTTTCAGCCTTGAAAAAAATTCTCCATTGTTAGGGTGCCGCTCCCTTCAACAGAGCAAGGTCCACCATTCCACATCTCTTATGGATGCCCTCCTGACTTTGGCTGAAGAATTTGGTCCCCCGCCTCATATCAGGAATCGAACTCAGGACCTTGTACGTGATAGGCAGGCACAGTGCCACTGAGCTACATCCCTGGCCCCAAATTGCTATTCCATGAGTGAGTGTGTAATGGCTTAGTGGGAGTGATGTTTCAAATGAATTACAAGTTCTACACTGGCAGAATAAAGTGGCCAACAGGAAGATGGTAGGGAGACAGCGGGAGGATAAATTCATCCCAGACTGTTCTAGAATATAGATGATTTGAGTACTTTCAGAAGTAACTGCTGCTAGTACCAGCTGGTGCTGTACTGGAAGGGCCAGAGGTAACAGACTTTATCAGTGGAAGACGCCACTTAGTAATGGTGGTTTAAAAATACTCACCAATTTCCATTTTCATTGACTCAGATGCAGTTCTGTGTAATTTTGGTCTTGACTGATCCTATCATCCTGTTATTCCATGGAAGTGTATTTTTACTGAGTGTTTTGAGAGAGGAAATCCTGGGATAACTCACTCAAGGATATAGCATAATAAAAGAAAATGCTGGGTTATGATACTTGAAGCTCTGATCTACCAGGGATGTTTATATGTACTGCATGTCTGAGTCACAACTGAACTTTTGCAAGTTCATTTTTAGACTTAGAATTTTGTGATATATCTTGAAATTGAAAATAGCTTTTGAAACGTCACCGGCAGGGGTGCCCGGCAGTGCCTGGCATGAGGGGAGAAGCCCACTTTCCTGTTGAGCTGCTGCACAGCCTCTGGAGATAGCTGTCCCACTCCAGACACCCTCTGGAGATAGCCTGTGGTCTGGATCTGAAAGTTGCAGAGATGTGTTCATGAGGCATCCGTTGACTCTTCCTCATCTTTCTGTTAGATTAATGGACAGAGATGATGAAGTTGTGCCTAAGGTGCTTTCTGTTCTCCATATAGTTGTGTGTCGTGTAGCAGAATTTCAGTCCATGATGGTGGTATACCCTAAGATTGTAATGCAGCAGAAAAACCTCTCTGTACCTCTGGATGCCATAGTCATCAAAGTGTCTTAGTGCTCACATTACTCGTGTGTGGAGCAAAGAGAGCTACTGTGCTGCCCTTCGTATAAGAGGAGATCAGTCCAGTTGTGCAGAGCAGAGCACTGGTGACTGGCTGATAGATGATAGGTTCCTGGTTTAGGCGTTTACCGTACTTCATGTGTTGTCATTGATTTAGAGCATGATCTGTGTAGCCTCAGACAGATCCAGAAAAAGTTCTTGTCCCAGGTGATAAACCCATATATGTCTCTGTGCCTGAAGACATTCCAGTGGGACAAGATACGGAGGTAGAAGGCAGTGATCCCGGTGCAGGCCCAGACGTGTGTCTGTGTCTTTCTTTTTAATACAACAAAAGTGTTTAATAGAACATTAGAAAAGCAGAAAGGGCCAGGGTGTAACTGAGTAGTACAGCATGTGCTTATCTCACACATGATGCTTGGTTTAATCCCAGCATTAAAAAGTTTTAAAAGTAGTTTTAAAGTAAAGGAAAAACAGCTAATATGATAAAGATATAAAGAAGAAAATATTTTAGGTAATTATACAATGTATATTTTAAACCAAGTGTTACTACAGAAGAATCCAAAGTTAAAATATTACAGAAAGTGTGTAAAGTAAAAAATAGTGGTAACTCTTTATTAATGAAGAAAATTTTGGTTTTAAGACAAAACCAAAACTGTTTTAAGACAAAACTGTTTCTGGGCTGGCTTTAAATTTGCCCTGTAGCTCAGGGTGGCTTCTGTCTCATGTCCTGCCTTCGCCTTGTGAATGTTGGGGCTCCAGGCATGTGTCACCACACCTGCCTCAGAGAAAGGTCTTAATATTAAGTTAGTCTAGTGTAGGTGAAAGCCAGGCTTTCACTAAAGTTCAGCCAGGCATCATGACTCCACCTCAGCCAAAAGCAAGACTGCCTCTTCAATTAATCTACAATGACCCCCCTCTGTGCACATGACTGTCCCCACTTGTATGTTTACACCCGCTACCCTTTACTATGGCCACGCGGCCAGTAGTAAAGATGCCGGGGATGACACAGCCTAGTGTCCCGTACTTAGTCTATAGTAGTGCATACTACAGTTTCTGGCTATTATGTGCACTCAGCCCTCACCCAAAGCAATGTGAGTCCTGGAATCTCCATTCCTGTAAGTGCCTTGCATGGTTCACAGCTTTTCACCTTAGATTATTTTGATGCTGTACCTTTGCTATCTTTAGTCACATAAAGACTACATCATGTTACAGTTCATGCTTCTCTGGTTGTAGCCGAATGGCAACAGGCTATGTACTCTTTTAATGTTCGTACAGCTAAAAAACTGCCTAGAATATGGTTAAATGATGCATGAGTGTACCTCCCCTCTAAGAGAAACACCATGAAAAAAATCAGGAAGTACTGATAAAAGAAAAAGAAAATTGTTCCTTCCACTTATTGCAAATACTGAAAAACGTGGTATATATTATTTTATACAGTATTCTCTATAGAGCAGTCAGCAGGTACCTGGTTTTACATGAATAGGGTCACATCATGGACCTTGTTCTATTAACCATTATTTCTTTCCTCTAAACATGTGTGTTGTGGAACATCTTCCTTTGTTAACAGATTGATTTCTACAGCAGTTAAGATTGACTGCCCTCATTTTTTGTCATATATGTAAAACAGCTTCCAACTTCCGCTCTTTCATGCTCATGTGTCTCCGTATATGTAATGTATTTTGGGTCACATCATATAGTTGGTCAGGCTGGTTCTCTTAATAGCTGTCCTGGCAGTAGTATAGCCAAATGCACAAGGTTAAGTGATTTTGAGGGTAAGCACCCTTGGATTTGGTTGCTGGTGTGTGCATTCTGTTTAGAGGATACGGTGGGTTCCCTATTGTGAAAGGGGTGCTGTGAACAGTTAGCAAAAAATGCCCTGTTGCTCTCAGAGACAGAAAAAGTTTGCCTTTCAGAAAGTTGTATATTTGTACACAGAGACAATCACTTGCCTTTTAATGAACGCATGGAGCCTATTCATGATTCTGGTTAAGATACATTTGTACAATCTAGGTGTTATGGCACTAGAACCTGTTAGTTGGAAGAAATCTTGTCTCTGGCAGTACTTTAGGTGTATCAGTTTTTAGTCTGGTTTTCCTATTTTATTCTGCCCTTTTGCCAAAATGTAGGTTCCCAGAGAAAGATTTTGCCCCCTTCTCTAAAGTACAGTGTGATTTAGGAGCCAGTTTCTGCTTAGTTTTTAAATTGTCATTTCATTGTTAAGATCATCATAGATTTAAAAAAAAAAACAAAAAAACAAGCAGAATGATCTGTATTGTGTAGCCAATAGCCCTGGAGCATTATAAATTTCATGTGTAGAAAAACAGGATTGACAAGAATATGCCACCCTTGTAGTGAGGGCAGTTAATGAGTTTATGATTATATATAACTGAAAAATTTTCCATATTTTTCAGCTTTTTAAAGTGAGCATGTATTATCCCATATATGTAGTAATAAAAATTTGGGACAAAGGTTTTCTAGAACTTTTGGAGTTAGGGAGGGGGGGTGGAGAGAACCAGAGAGATAAGAGCAGTTGCTTTTGTGCTGGTGAAGGATGAGGCCAGCCAACTCTCAGGAAAGGCTCTGGCCCCACCCTGTGCTTTCATAGCCAGAGGTTTTGAAGTCCTTTGTGCGAGTTAGGGACTAGCATAGTTAGCACAGCTCAGTAAGTATGTAACCTGTTCTATTATTAGGCTTATCTTCCCTGATTCTCATTTGATTGACAGAGAGTTCTCCACCCAGAAAGTTTGATTTATTTTGGCAGTTGGAATAAGACTGTATGGAGTACTGGTTATCTAAAAAAAAATAATCCTGGGGAACTTGTCTTCCCCTCCCCACCTTCTTCAGCTATTTGGGTTGGTCCCAGTGAGCATGTCTAATCTAGGGATTACTCAGCAAGCATAACCCAAGGGCTGGTTTTGTAAATGTTACTAAATCTATTACTTAACAGCAGATGTTCTTCCATTGTTATGTGCCACTGTCAGAGTTGAATGGTGGCAATTAGTTCTGTGAGATTTGGATAAATCCATATGCTTTTTATTGCATGGTCGTTTGAAAGTATGTCATCCCCCCAATTTAAAGAATCCTATGGTACAAAGTAAGTTGAATTATATGGTTTTTTAAAAAGTTACCTTTTCAGCATTATAGAAATTAGTGATGCTTATTATAGGTTGTTTAAAAAATACAAGTAGAGAGGAAAAATATAGAACTCATTCTTTTATCCATAGATTAATTATTGTTAATATTTTTGATTCTCCTTAACTTTAGTCTTTAATTTAGAAATTAATATAACCTGTACATTTTGTTGAACTCTGTTATATTTTAAAAGATGTAGTTTGTTTTTCCTCTTGTATACAAACTTCCGGAAGCTAGTAAACGGTATGATTTTATGATTGGCATGGATACAGCAGCTGTCTAAAGTCAACTCTAATAACTCCTTGAAATGTATGTGTCAATTATGATCTTATTGTTGTACTCAAATTGGTTAATTATTAGAGCTGTCAGAGAATCTAGTCCTTTACTTGGAGAAATGAGAAAAGTAAGCCAGGAGAGTTGCTCTTTGCTCACTATCATTATAGTATTTAATGTCCTTAAAATATTACTGTGGAAAGTGTCTGCTGCTTGACTTTTGCAGATCAAAACATTGAGGTGTTGAGAATTTAATGAATACATTTCTTAAAAAGCCAAATGATGTTTAGTTCTGCGCTCAGGTACAGAAGAGGAAGTCAGTCCTTACAGGTTAGTAGTTTAGTATTTAAATGACCAAAGTGACTTACTGTTTGTACCTTTCCCCTCACAGTGGACTGATTTGTTATGTATGAGGGCCGTATTTTGTTTGCTTCCTACACACACTGCATATGTGTAGAAGTCACTCTTGATCTAATAGTGCTGAAAATACATGCTTTTTTCCTTGAGGAGTTAAACTAACAAGTACTGTTTTGCTTTCCAGTTCAACACAATTGCCAGTATTTAAGGAACATAATTTTCAGGAGAGAAAATGAAGTAACATTTGAAGTTTTGATGTTTTAAAATTGAATATTCATTATTAACATCTATAGTTAGTTTTGAAAAATAAAAGTTTCTTGGTTGTTTGTCAGTGTATTTGAGGAAAAAGTTTCATAGCTTTGAGACTTTTCCCTTTTTTTAAAAATAAAGTGATGCCCTGAAAGATTATTTAGATGACATTGGTGACAGTTCTCTTTCACCTTGAGAAGAACTGTGGGGAATGGCTGTGAACAGCACTTGCTTTGTTGACCCCGAAGTGTAGGTATCCAGGGCCTGTGAACGTGGCATTTAGCCTGGCCGTCTCCTTGCTGCTTTGGGACGCTGTCTCTGGACCAGCAGAGGTGCTCTCGGAGGCCTGCTTCCTGTGTGAGTACCTATTGTGGAGCCCTGGGTTGAATGGGAGGTTTGTGAGAAGTGGTTTCCCACCAGAGCACAATGCTGCCTCTTGGCAATGTAAATACACATTCCACTTGGGGTCAGGCTAGCAGTGACTGGTTAGGACGCCCTTGCAAAGAAAGATATTTTGGAGTCCCATTTATTTATAGTGGCCAGTGGAAAATTAATATGCCGGTTAAGTCTATTTTAAAAAATGAATGGGAGTTCTCTCCTCTCACAGTGTGTTTGCTGAATGCGAATCAGTTTGCTGTGGCATATTTTGATTTTTGCTAATTCATTGCTTTAGGAAATGAATTTCAACATCTTATTAATTGTTCTGTCTATATTTGAAACTTTGAAGTTCTCATTTCAAGAGTTCCCTTTATGCCTGCGGAAATGCTTTTTGGACTCTTTAAAAGACAAAAATAAATGAGTGACCCTAGAATATACTGAATAAAATCATTGCAGGGTTTAAAATGAGCTCCCTGAGTGTACGTGAAGATTAGAAATGAGTGCAAAGGAGAGTGTTGCTCAGGACAGGCCCCATTATGTCTGTCTTTACTTCCTTGGGATTGATCAGTGCTTTGAGCCTGGGTGGATTACATGGGAGCCCCTGCTAGATGAGCCTGGTGTTCTGTATTGGTGTGAAGCTTTGCACTTCACATTCTGATTGCTCACTTTCCCAGGAGGACATAACTCCCACAGACATCCAAGTGTTCTTTTCCCTCCAGCCAGCTTCTCTCAAGATTTATCAAATGAGTTTGCTTCATAGGAGTGCTTTACATAGTATAGCATAAAATCCCAGGGAGAGAAACCCAGGATAAAATTTGAGCATTTCTTCCTTGGATTAATTTCTCCTTTGTTTAGGTCATATCAGGTGAATTGTAGATATACAAAGTATAAAAGCAGACAGAAATCTTTGTTTTCAGTTACTTGTGTGTTCTCCTACAGTCTGAGGGAGCTGTGGACACTGCTAATACCTTTTGTGGGCTTCATAACATATCTGTAGTGACTGTAGAATTTTTTTTTTCACTTTCATTGCTGTGTGCTCACCTGTAATATTAAATGAAAAAATTGTATCTGTGTCTTTTGTGTTAGTCACATAAGAAAGAATACTACAATGAACTAGCCTTTTTTTCAAAGTGAAAATTTAAATATGTTTTCTAGAAAGATTTTAATACTTTTTTAAATTTTTTATTTTTTTAAGGTTTTTTTGAGACAGGGTCTGGCTTTGTAGTTCAGGCTGGCCCTGAGCTCAGCCTCAAACTCACATCACAGCAATCTTCCTGCCTCTGCCTCCCGAGTGCTGGGATTACAGGTGTGAGCCACCACGCCCGGCACTGTGGTATGTGGTACTGGTTGCTGCTGGGGTGAGTCTCCACACCCAGTATGGTATGTGGTTATCGGGGATCGAACCCCGGTCCTTGCACTTGCAAGACAGGCGCCGGAACCACTGAGCTAACTCCCCAGCCCCGATTTTAATACTTTTTAATAGATACCTTATATTTGACTGCATAGTTTCATTACAAAAGGTTTTTTTCAGAGTAGAGCCTGTTTATTCATTAAGTAAATGGATAAAGCCCGTTTTTCTTAACAAATTATACAGTATAGATTAATGTCATGATGTTCAGCGCTATGCTTAAAATATAAACACTGTTTTCAAATGGTTTAATGCATCTATTTGCATTTAAACTCTGTATACATTAGTTATCCTTTCATCCCTTAATTGAAACATCTCCCATTGCTCTTTAGTATGTGACAGTTTGTTTTTCTTTGAAAGAAAGTATTGTTTTCAGAATGTTAGTCTGAATTCCTAGCAATGTCTTTATACACGTTTCATATTAAAATTTTATCATGGTAGACTAAGTTGAAATAGCAAGTAGATGTTCCTGTACATGATTTGTTTTTGCACCTGCTAATTTGTTTCTTGTAAGTGTTGTCAATTCAAGTCAGCTTTCTGTTTCATTCCCTTCTGTGCTCCAAGTAACACCTGGTATTTGCACATGAGAAACTCATCAAATGTAATGATTCTCAGGATATAACTTGTTCTTAGAAAAACATAATTATAAACAGACTCTCCATGAATTCATGTGCCATTCTCACTGATCCCTACCTACAAGTTTTGCTTTTGAAAAAAATGTTTGAATCAAATGTGAACTATTGTCAGAAATTTTTGAAAACATATTTAAGTATAAATTGGAAGAAATATCACTGATATTTAATGTACAGATAGTTTTTCTTGTATTGAGTGTTGTATAACATTTATTAAACAAAGCTAAGTATATAAAGTAATAATATGATTGAGTTTTCTGTGAACTGATTAAAGAAACACTTTTAGTATTGGCCTGGCTCTTCAGAACTGGAGATTAATGTATGGGACATGTTAATACTCCCTTCTGGAAGGCTAGAAAAGAGGCCGTGGTCGGCAAACCAAACTTAAACTTTGGGGGTTGTCTCAGATGGAGGCTTCAGACTGTGGAGGTCTGTTGATCTTGGTGGTGATATTTCATCAGAAGTGTCCAACGGGGATTTGTTTGTAGCTGATTGAACGTAATCTTTTCCTGTAATGCTGCTCAATCTGAGACTTTTATTTCTTAGAGTCCTACAATTCTAGTACTGTGCCTGTCATAAAATGAGCACACCATAAACATTTGTTAGAACAGTACTTGATTATCTTTGTTTAGGCCCTTTTATTTGATGTTACTTTACAACGTGCTTTTTCTGCCAGGGTCTTTGGAATATTGTTATTAAAGTGAAATCTCTAATATGCATTATAATTGCTGTGTAATAGTTATGCAGAGACAATAGAATATGGGAAACCTTTGCGCCACAGTTATTGTTCTCACAGCTTTCTCATCGATAACTTGCTATGCTTCCCACTTGTGAAGTCATCTTGTTCTGTGTGTTATTGTGGCAGATTTCATTAAAATCACCATGGAAGACGTTAGTTTAATAGTTTATAATTTGGTCTTGCTGAATAGCGTTCTACTACAATTTTTAATTATCTAACCTAAATGATAATATAATGGAGTTGCTTCGTCTTCAGATATTTCAAAGAAAGCCTTAAAAGTCATTAAGTTTTTATCTTGGTAAGATACAACAAAACCTCAAAGTCATTGTCTTTGTAGAGGAAACTGAGGACTGCATTGGAGAGAGATGTATTCTTCATGGTTATCTTTGAAAGGTATCTTTTGGTTCAGTTTTACTTTTTCAGTGCTGGCAGTCTAATCCAGGGCTTCACATGCCAGGCAAGCACTGAGCTGCATGCGGTATTACAGGTAGTGACAGACATGGGCAGCCAGTGTAGGAGTGCCTGGAGTCACAGCCCTGAACAGCAGGGCCATGTGGTGCTGCGGAGCTGCGCAGTGGAGGTTGTGCCTGAGGCGTGGGTGAGCAGTGAGCCTATGTGGATGTGGTGGAGAGAGAGGGCCGGTCTCCTGATTTCCCATCTCTTTCTGCCTCCGCCTGCAGTGTGGCACTGACCTGGAAGGTGATTAAGGATTGACCTTTTTAGGATTCACAGTAAGGTTTTCCAACTTTCCCTTCCTGCTTTGTCAAGAAAGACCAAAAGAACCAGCTGTGGTGGCTCACACCTGTAATCTCAGCCCTTGGGAGGCAGAGGCAGGCAGATTGCTGTGAGTTCAAGGCTGAGTTGAGGGCCAGTTTGAACTGTAAAAGTGAGACCCTGTCTTAAACAAAACAAAACAAAACAAAACACAAACAAAAAAGGGGGAAAGAAACACAAAATTCCATGTTCCTGAAAATACACATTTTCTTTTTCTTTTTTTTGAGACAGGGTCTGGCTTCGTAGTTCAGGCTTGCCCTGAGCTCAGCCTCCAACTCACATCACAGCAATCCTCCTGCCTCTGCCTCCTGAGTGCTGGGATTACAGGCATGAGCCACCACGCCTGGCACTGTGGTATGTGGTACTGGTTGATGCTGGGGCGTGAGTCTCCATGCCCAGTATTGTATATGGTTTCCGGGGAATCGAACCTGGGCCCTTGTGCTTGCAAAACAGGCGCCGGAACCATTGAGCTAAATCCCTAGCCCCAAAATACACATTTTCAGTTGCTCTTGTCCTTAGATAAAGTATGGCTCAAAGTTATCATGGGGAGCCAGGTGTGGTGAGGTGTGCCTGTAAACCCAGTGCTATTCTCTGGGAGGCTGAGGTAGGAGGGTGGTGGTGTGGGGTGGAGCCCAGTGTAAAGGCCTTGAATTCGATCCCCAGTATGGCAGACAAACCCTACAAGCCAGACCCAAACAAAGTGAGTTTGGGTCCATGTAAGAATAAGGGCTTTGGTTTTGAAATGTTCCCTTGCAGATAGTAGACTGTCATCCTCAGGTTGTCAGGGAGGGTGTGAGGTTTATTTTGATAGGAGTGGACTTTAAACCCAGGTGTGCTAATGAATTTCTTTAAACACAGTTTCAAAACAACAAAGCCAAGGAACCTTTGGCTTGAAAAGGTTTTTTGTAGATAAGCCCCCTTTCCCTCTCAGTTAACATTTGCAGAACTGAGCTGTTATTTATGTGAGGATGTACGTCTGAGATGAAGCACATGTGTTTATTATGCTGTAATTTCTTCCCTTTCATGTTTATGTTTCTGTAAAGATTTGTGATGTGGAGTGCTATGGCAGAGCCCTGTATATATTAGAGTTATAGAAGTAACCTCAAATTATAATTTTTACTTAGAACCCCTAAAAGAGTACATTTTCAGATTGAGTTCAGGAACAGCTCTGCTTTGCCAGATTTAAAATTATGTAGAGCCATTAAAATAAATGCAAAATCAAATACATCTGTAGTCATAGCGCTGACGGAGGCTGAGGTAGGAAGATCAAAAATTTGAGCCCAGCCAGGAGAATTTTGTGACTTGGAAGATCCTGTTTCAGAAAGGCGGGGAGTGTATCTCAGTGCAAATGTCCTACATCCAGCCCCCAGGAGTGCAGTAAAAGAGAACAAAAAACAAAACAAATCCCCAAAAGCATTTATGGATTCTTGAAGGCAGGGCCTATCCATTAAACTAGTTGGTTTCCTAAGAAAAGAGCACAGGGGACCATTCTTTTCAACTTGTTGCCTGAACTATGTGTCATATTTATTTTAATCTGCAGTTGTTCTTTTTAATCTAAAAAACTCCATTCATAAGATTTCTCCATGAAATGAAATACTCCCAACTACATCTCTTATGCTTATATTTGGATGAGACAAAAAGCAGGATTGTTTTTAAGGATCAGAACTTCTGAGACAACCATGGTTTTACTTTACTAATGAACACATATCAGACAGGAAGGCAAATTCCAGACTATTTGTGCCTCAACCAACCAGCTGGGCACATACCTCCAGGTACTGCTCATGTCTCAAGAAGTTTTTCTGCACGAACAATTATCACCACTCCTTCTTTCATTCAAGTGGCAAGCCATGGCAAGAGTCTTTCTTGCACAGCTGTATAAAACTCAGCTGTAAAATTAGATTTCATTGGCATAAAAACACACTGATTACTCGCACTCTGTGCGCGGTCCTTTTTTTTTTTTTTTTCAACATTCTATTTAAATTCTTTCTCTCTATTCTGCAGAAGGCTGTACCCAGCAAGGAAAAAAAACTCAACAGGCTTTTTGAATTTGTTAGCTTTAGCTTAATCTGTGTTAAGTAAGCTTGGTGGGAATCCATGTTTGCAACATAGTTTGTTAAGAGCCGAAAAGAACCAGAAGGGCCCGTCTAAAGTCTTTGTAACTTTGTGAAAAAGAAAATCAGTATGGACAGACCCCAGATTAGAGCTTATTTTTTCCAGTACCGGGTGCTTGGATTCTCCACCAAACTGCCTTAAAACGTTTTTTTTAAATCCTAACTTGTTGGTTCCTTTAGCTGCTTTTGGTAATAGGGCTGTGGAAAACTCTAATAACAATCTTTAGACTTTCTCTCTGTCATTTTTAGCCCTTCTGTTTAATTTGATTTTTTAGAAAAGCAAAAGGAAGTGTTTGCACTATTGAATACCTTTTCTCCCGGTTGCCTGAAGTGCTCAACAGAAGTACAAGGAAAAGGACACACCCATCTCCAGGTTCTGTGTCCAGTGGCAGTGCCCCACATCAGGGTCCTGAGGGCCACATGCTAATTCCACACCAGCAGAGGCAGAACCACTGTGCTGGTGTAGTGTTACTGGGAGGAGGGGAAATAAGAGCCAAGTTCTTCCAGGAGAAGGGAAGTGGTCAAAACAGTCAGCTGTATTGGTGGACAGATGAGCAGGTTTTCTCAGAATTTCAGAGGTACTGAAGATTGTATTGTGTTTCTTCCTTTCTGTTGATGCTATAGATTTAAAAAAATTTTTTTTTATAGTTATTACCCAAAGTTAAGTCAAGTTTTGCTAAGCTGGGTAGAATCGATGACCATTTTCAGAGTATCTGAGTCTGGAAAGATCAGTAAAGGGATTTATCTTTCATAGCCAGGGTGGGTCCCAAGGGCCAGGCCCACGGGTTCCAGGCATGTGAAGAGATGGCTGCCCTGCTCGCTCACTGCCTACCCTTCTCTCTCCCTCTCAGTCTTTCTCAGTCTTGCTAATGAAACCTGGAAAGGAAGTATATTTTTTGGAAGTTGTCAGTCTTGGTGTCTGATGACATGTGTAGGTACATAAAGGCTACCTGTAAGGGGGGAAGTTTTAGAATGCAGTATTTTTTTTTTTCTTTTCTGTACTATCTGATTCTGTGGCAAATTTTGAATTTTGCAATATTTTAAGAAAACTCCATGAACAAATGTAAGCTGCAAAAGTATTTATTTATCATAAATTAAAATTAAATTTTGTTAGGTATGGGTCTATGTTGGAAGCCATTTAGGAACTAGTCTTGGAATCTTTCATAAAGCATTAGCTCTCTTGGGCCGGGGATTTAGCTCAGTGGTTCCAGCAGTGCCTGTTTTGCAAGCGTAAGGGCCGGGGTAAGATTCCCCAGTAATCAGATACAATACTGGGCATGGAAACTCATGCCCAGCAGCAACCAGTACCACATACCACAGTGCCGGGTCTGGTGGCTCATGCCTGTAATCCCAGCACTTGGGAGGCAGAGGCAGGAGGATTCCTGTGATGTGAGTTTGAGGCTGAGCTCAGGGCCAGCCTGAACCACAAAGCGAGACCCTGTCTCAAAAAAACTAAAAAACAAAACATTATCTCTCTTATGGTTGTTTCAGAGTATCATTCTGTCTATCACTATAGTTTTCCCCATCTTCTTGGATCAGAAAGAAGTGACTTTTCTTTATTACTTTTTATTACTCTTATATCTAGAGCATTTCTCTAGTTGCAATTTTGAGAATTTCCTGAAAGCTGACTCACAATAGAATCTCACAAGTAGAGGTTAGTTGTTTTCTGGGGAAGCGGTTACTTACGCTGGCTCCCAAACTCATGAACTCAAGTGCCTCTCTTGCCTCAGCCTCCTAAGTAGTTGGGATCACAGATGTCCATCACAGCACTTGATGGTGTTTATGTCAGTTATATTTTTCTCATTGCTGAAACAAAATACTTGAAGCACGTTGAGATTTTGGTCCATAATTGGCTGGCACCAAGACAGCGTGACTCATGGCAGAGGGACAACAGTTCATGGTGGTGGAAGACAGCAAAAGCAGCAGAAGGGAAGACGAACCTTTCTGTTCCTTAGATTGTGTTCAGGCTACCAGGGTTAGGATGGCACCAACCCAATTAGAGTCTTCATTTAGTAATCATACACTCTTAATCCCAGCATCACACACGAGATTGAGCCACCTGTGAAAAGTGCCATGACCACATGAAGGTTTGGGGGACATCTAGGCACAAACCACCTTAGTGTTTCTATTACAGAAGAGAATTTTCATGGCATATGAATCAGACTGTGATTTTACTAGTCAGCCCATGGTAATACTCTCAGTCTATGGAATAAGCATACAGTGTGTAACGTGTTGATGTGTTGTTTACATTGCCCAACAGTGGTGGTTAATCCCTAATTTACTAAAAAGGTACTAGCTTTATGAAATAGATGGACCCAGTTGTTGTTGTTATGAATTCTGAAGAGAGGCTCCTTTGGGATTATTTACAAGTTGCTTTATAGGTCCTTTTATTTGATGGATTTAGAAAGCACAATTCAAACACTGAAACAAAAGGTCAAAACTGACCATATATATTCACTGATCCTCTTAGAACGTCTACTTTTTGAATGCTGCCTCAGAACGTAGTGCAAACAAAGCCTCCTGAGCTGTGGTGAGGTGAGCATGAGAGGATGGGTCTGCCTTTTGATCACATTAGGAAATCATCCCTTTTGTCCAGCTGGGCCAGGTTCCTTGGGTTCTGATGGGTATACTTTTGACCTTTTAGAGTTGTTATGTTTCTTTTCTTGTCATCTGAAACTAATTTGTGTACTGTACTGTTAGCTCACATCTTGAATTAATGTAAGGAAATTGGGGTCATCAGCCCCCGGAATGGAGACCAGGACATTTGTGTTACTGATTTGAAGGCCAGGTTCACAGACTTAAACACTTTCCCACCAGTGAGTGGGGCTTTGGCTTTTTAAGAAGGACAGTTCTCCCTACTCTATAAATACTTCTTCCGGCCTTTGGAAATGGTGCAGCTGTCTTCTCTTGCAAATCAGGTATTTTGTAAGTTTGGCCATTGTGCCCTCGCTATGTAGGTGAGGCCAAAATTCCATGGAAAACCTTTTTAGACTTGGATTAGAGGAAGCAAAATAAGGGGAAAAGGTAAACTAGTTGCACAGAGAAATGCAAAAATTGAAGATCCTTTGTAATATTATCTTAAAATAAAATTTTTAAAAACAGCTTTGTGGGCTTATTTGGAAGAATTGACTGTCTTACTAACAGGGAAGACTGGTTGCTTTTTTTGCCAGTGTGCCAAGCCCCAGCGCCAGCTTGTATCTCAGGAGCTGCTGGTGAGAGGGGGCTTTCCAAGCAGGTAACCAGTGACTTGCTCTCTTAGGACACATGAACCACAAGTTCACACATGGTTTTTCCCTCTGTCAGTCAAAAGAATAGAGCTCGGAGGGCATGAAGCACTTGTGGTTAGTGTTAGGATGTGTGGTTAGGCGGAGAGGTTATGAAGGCCTGTGGTTGTTACCAGATTCTGTGAGATGGAAGTGGGAGTAGAAAGAAAATAAAAAACACGAGTGAAACCTAGGCTCTGTTGAGGGGGAAAAGTTCAAAGGATCAGAAAAATGCATTATAGTAGAAAGAAACTATTTTCTACTTGTTTATTCTAATAAGTTTTATAGCACATTTATTTTCTTTTTAAAGGGCAATGGTCTCAAGAATGGATTCATTATAAGATGTGTGTGTGTGTGTGTGTGTGTGTGTGTGTGTGTGTGTGTTGTGTAGGAGGCAGACAGTGTGGTTATGGTACAACCTTGATAAAAATGCAGGGGTGCTGAGATAGATTTGGCTAGTTCAGTACATGACTGTCTAGGGCAGAAGGAACCTGAGAAGAAAATGAGTGTTTTGTCAGGAAGGCTCCCCTGAGACTTGCAGGTCAGTCATGGCTCAGTCGTCAGAGATCACACACCCAACCCACTCAGCTCCTTCACAGCTCGAGATCGGGAAGGTGGTCACAGAGGTGTGTAAAACACTCGGGAGAGCTTTTGAGACCTTATACTGAGACCATGCCGCCTTTCCTATATACATAGCTGATAGTCTGGTTTCTCAGAACAAAGAAAACTAAAGAATACGGCCCTGAGATTTGAAAGAGAGGGGTTAGCAAGACTGACAAATGAAGAAGAGGTAGAAAAAACTACATAAAAACTAAAGGTAAGAATTCAGGACTCTATGGATATGTGAGGTTAAAATTCAAAAGAAGTCTCTTAATATATCACCTTCTGATTGAACATGGTATTGTAAACAAAATCCTTAAGAAAATACAGAGTATGGCCTGCCAGCTCTTTAATGAAATAAGAAAACGTGTAATTTCCGTTCATAATAATTACACACGAAGTAAGCCTCTTTTCTTAGTTACCTGGATGGTAAGCCTTATTTCGCATGCACTGCCTTATCTTTTTGATCCATTAAAATTTTTTTGAGTGCTCTCATCCAGTAGGTATGTCACATTTCCCAGTCTCCCCACAGCGGTAAATTGAACTACAGTGTTCCTCTTGTAGTTGAATTCATGTGTAATTTTGTCTGACTTGCTAGTCAAAACACAGGAGACTCACTTTTTGGAGAACTGTCTGCATGGAAGGATGAGTCTGAATGTCGAGCCTTCCCAGATCGTGTGGCTGAGTGTAACCTGCTTTTTACCTTCACTTCTTCCCTGTGACATGGTTTTGCTAGTTTGTAACCTGTTTGACTTTTTCATTTGTATGGGTCATAACCAACAAGGTAGTAGTATGTGTTCCAAATTTTATGTTTTGCATCTATGTTCTTCATTCTTTTATAATTCATTTTGTCTTTTTTGGGAGTGGGGTCTTTTCTCTGGTCCACAGCACTAAGTTGTTTCTCTCCTATGATCATTATACAAAGTAGCTTGGCAGACAGTTGCCTGGTTAAGTTGCTAGGCATTTTCATGCCTGGAGATGACTTTTTCTGTGTGTCCTGGCATGCCAAGGCAAATAAAGATACCTTATGAATAGAAAGGAAAACATACATGAAACATAAAAATAAATATTTTTTATTGTTGTCTACGTACATTGCTCCATCTCACTGAATTAGTTCTTTTGTATTCCAGTGAGGATGAAGTCTGTATTACTTCTGATGAAACTTAGAAATTACAAAAACCAGCCTAGGGTTTAGCAAGATGGTAGCCTAGGGAAAAGAGGCTCAACAGCTCTGGTTATGTGATGGGGTTCGCAGTGGCCTCTGTCCACTTTCTTACTTGTGCGCTTTCCTCTATGATGAGCATCGTGGCCACTGGGTGAATGTGTGCTTTTCCTAAGGAGCCCTTGGACATGTAGGTCACATGCTTAGGTGTGCAGTTTCTTGTCATCCCTTCCCCTTCTCCCTTCCCAGTGACCTGTAATGACCACTGAACACCACAGGAGGTGGATAATCCACTGTATTAGCTTTCCTGTTTCTGAGACACAGTATCTGACATGCACTATTTAAAGAAATGAGTTTTAATTTGGGTTATGGCTTGTAGGAATTCAGTGCACAATTGGCTGATTCCAAGGCAGGAATATCATGGAAGAAGGGTGCATGGAGCCAAGCTGCTCAGTTGATGATGATCAGGAAGCAGTTTACAGGGAACAGCGCCAGAGAGGGAGGGGTGGGAGACATATGTAGAACTTCTGTGATCCACCCAGATAATTCTAGTGTGCTCTACACAAAGACAGTCAGCTTGACATTCCCTTCTAGCTATCGTATTCTACCCCGGTCAGCTTCATACCCAAGCACGTCTCCTTAAATTATACTTAATCCACAAATAAACACAAATTTATAATTCTGCCTAACATGATACAGCTATTGTGTGTTCAACCAAAACCCCAACAGTCCTTTCCTTCTTCTTGTCCTTTTGTACAAAGTATGTAGTTTTTTTAATGATGGTATTCTCTTTAGCATCTGTACTTTCTTTGGCCCCAACTTTTCACATGGTTCCTTCTGGACTAGTATGTAAATTTTTCAAATTTTTCTTTAATATCTCTTCTTCTGGATTATCATTGTAAAACTGGCTTAAAGCAGCCAACAGTATTCATGTCACAGTTGAAAATTGGGATGTCTTAAAATTTCTTCCACCAGATTCATCAGCCCAATACCCTTAATCTCAATGTCCTACAGAGTCTCAGGATGTGGGAAAAATACAGATAAATTTTCTGCCCAGGTGTGACACACATAACCTCTAGTCCAGCTGCGAGTAGAGTCCTTTATTCCTAATTGAAACACTTGGAGGCTGGCCTTCACGGTCAGCATTCCTATTAGCATTCCTGTCTTCTGAGCTTTGAGCAGAATCACTTACCAGGTTCTGCTTACAGCATTCTAGGACTTCTTTATTTACCCCATATCTCCAAACCTTTTCAAATCTCTCTTGCAGATCAGTTCCAGGGGATTTTGTACCACATGGTCATGTGCACTCATAGCAGTGACCCTCTTCCCTGGTACCAGTTTTCAGTATTACTTGATTTTCCTGTGGCTAAGCCACAATACCTGATACTCAGAACTTAAAGGAGGAATGTTTGAATTTGGATAATGGATTTGAAGAACTCGGCCCATGGTCACCTGGAGGAAGAGCATGTGGAGCAAAGCTGGTTAATCCATGGTCAGCCGAAAGCAGAGCAGGGGAAGAGTGCTGGAGAGGAAGGCTGAGAGTACTGGATGTCGTGCCTCTGTGACCCACCCAGACACGCACTAGTGCGTTCCACCAGTCCCCTGGTTGAATTCCAAAGCCAAGTCAAATTGACATTCTGCATTAACTCCCACATCATTATCTAGTAAAAGAAAAATTTCAGGCATCTTACCCACAATTACTCATAAAATATTTTAAAAACAAATATACTGATCTCTGTGTACCCATTGATGTGGTTTATTTTGAGGTGAAAGTTAGGTTTTTGCAGTTCTTTGTTGGTCCCCATACTTTCCTGTCCCACTCTAAGGCCTTTTGCAGGTCTGAGCCTCTGGTGGAAAACGCATGGTATCTGTGAGTGACATAGTGCGCACGCAGAGCTTGTCGGCACACGAGCCAAATCACCCCGTGGCTGAGCATCGGATATTCAGGTTTAATTGCAGGGTTGGCGCATCATGATGAGTAAGTGGGTTTTGAGTTGCAGTTCGGGTGCTCAGTCTCTAAAAGGTTCACCGTTGCTGGCCTAGGCCTTAGGGTCCATCCTGTTGATCTTGCTCTTGTAAAATGTAGAATTCAGTTTCTTAGCTTGGACTTGACATCTATCCATAGGAGTGCTGTTTAGTGGCTGTATTTCAATGATTTCTGCATATTTCATTATTTAACATTATGCCAACCAGAAGATTCCTAAGACTGGAATTGTCAGGGTTAGACTTATTGTTGTTGTTGAGACATTCTTTGACATTATGGACAATCCACTGGGAGTACCCGAAACTTCTTAGTAGGTCACACTCTCTCCTTCTGCCCAGAGCCTGTTCCCCTTATCCTCAGGATTCATACAAGAAATAATGATAAGTGGGGACAAAATAGGACTGTTAATGGGATTTGAGATTCAAACCAAAATTTTATATTTTCCGCTTGGAAAATAAATAATACTTTTATTATGCAGGGACATTAGTGAAGAACTTGCAGTATTAACAATGACATGAACTTATAAGAATAAGGAATTCCCAGGTGAGATCATAGGACAAGAAGATGAATGTCTTCTGTTGCAAACCCAGAAAAGTTTGAGATGAAATACAGCAACAACAAAAAACTTCTGTCCTGTACTCGCATTCGAAGGCAAGAAGAGCAGATTTCCGGGAGGAAAAGGAACTCAGAGATGAGAAGTTAAAAGTCTAGGAATTGGCCTGACTCATGGCCTTGGCGGTCTTGACACACACCAGGCCTGAGAGTTGAGGTCATGATAAGAAGACAACAGATTCCTGGAATATTTTAAACTCAGAAATCAGATTAGATAGAGAAAAGAAACTAAGAAGTAATTTCTCCATAGGTGTAATCTGTTTTTGTTGTTGTTGTTGTTGTTTTTGTAAAATAGCGTGATCGGCCCTTCAGTTATCTAGGGGGACCTTTTAGTGTAACTCATCATTTATTTATTATCCTGTTGTTTCCTCTTTTCCATCAAACTTGCATCTTAATGCATTTTACAATAAAGTTATAAGATAGAAAAAGGGTAATCTCTTAGTCCTTAGCTTTTTTTTTAAAGCTTTCTAAAATACTTGTATGTATTTGAGGTATGCAGTGTGACATTTTTGATATGTATATGCATTGTGAAATGGTAATTTTCGACAAGATTGTTAACATATAGGTCACCTTACATTGTTATCTTGTGTATGTGTTGATGTTCTTAGTCCATTTCAAGTACATTGTATATTAATTATCGTCATTCAGTTATTTTCTGACGTAGTTTAGTACCTGAGAAAGAACCTAAAAAAAAGAGTGTGTCAAGGCCTAATTTAAAAATCTGTGGTTAGCTAGCTTGATTGGACCATGCAGAGCATAAATGGCTTTGGCCCACAGTGGTTCCTGGCCCAGGACCACTCCCACCTTGCCTTTTTAGTCCCCCCAAACCTGTCTCATTATTTTGTATGTACTGGTCTAATGATTGAGCCCATAGGGGCTGGGCAGTTCTAAAAGGAGTTCTTGAAGTCACTTTACGCCTGCCTGAGAGGATGACAAAAGAGCAGATGAGCAGGGTGTGGTGGATCATGCCTGTTGTGGTGGCTCATGCCTGTAATGCCTGTACTTGGGAGGCAGAGACAGGAGGATCACAGTGAGTTCCAGGCTAGTCTGGGCTACATTGTGAGTTCAGGACCAGCCTAAAGTACAAAGTGACACCCTGTTTCTAGAAACTAAAAAAGAGCAGACGAGCAGAGCTGTGATGTGGTGGTGAGAGAGGCCTTGGCCCTCACTAGTGTGGCCGAGGGCAGGGGCAGGTGGGAGCCATAGTCTGCATCACATGCTGTGGCGAGTGCCTGACTCTCCACGTGTGGGAAGAAGGAGAGAAAAGTAGAAGTGAGCAGTGCTTCTTCACCACGGAGTGCTCATACCCAGACCCTTGTGTACATGCTATCCTGAGGTCCAGCTTGCAACTGGGAAGAAACGTTACACTTGAGAAATAGGCCTGTGTAGTATACTGATGGGAGAAAAAACAGGCGTTCTTTGCTTTTGGGCTAGTAGGATAAATAGAAATACAATTGAAGTAGACCGTCACGTTCCTTTTCCATCAGTTGGCCTAACTCCAGATCAGTGATGTCATGGCAGTGCCAAGATTATCATAGTTGTAATGTAAAGACTGTTTCTTTCATCAGAAGAAACTATTGGTCTTGGGGCTTTGTACTTTTATTTGCTTAGGAACTGAGTAATTGCCTCATAAAACAGCATGATGGTACTATTAACACTGAGTTATAAGAGCTGCTGTTAGGGAGTGCGCATGCTTAGGAGGGACAAGACTGATTTGTTTGCTTCTTAAAGAATTAGTTTCTCCAAATGGGGTTATAATGAATAGTTAAAATTTTACCCAATTTAAAACAGAAAAAAAAACTTTATGATCTTTTGGGTGGCTTTTCCACATCATTTGATATTTTCAGGGAAGGGGTTTCTTTTGAATGGAATGGAGAGGAGGAGGAATACTTGGTGTTCCGGATGGAGCTGTCTAAGATTGAGAAGAAACATTTCATTTCTGTTACACTTGTCTGAAGTAAACTTGAGGCTCTCAGAAAAGGATTTGATTAGTTTGAATATTGAGTATTAAAAGATTCATTGGTCAGATATGCTAGAAATTGAAAATTTGGGAGAACATTTTATAAAGGATAGAAATTTAACCATGAACTACGTGGCACTTTGTCTCCCAGCTTGTTTAAGACTCTCCCTGGGTATATTTGTTTGCCCATTGTTCATACTGCCAAACTGTGCTACAAGTGTCAGGTATAATGGAAGGAATGCATAGATACTAAGGAAGTTATTCTTCCCAATAAAACTTTATTGTTCTTTTCCTCTTGTTGTATTGAAAAGGTAAATATGACAGAAGGCAAGTACCATTTTGGAATGAAAGTTGGCTTTATGTTATTGTGAATATGTGTTTGAGTTTCATTTATTCTGTGGAAACAATGAAATCTGCCCCAGGATCCAGTTCTGTTCAGGGTGCCATGGGTGTGTCTGAGATAACAAGAGGGCTCAAAGATGTGTGTCAGGGAAAAAGTTGTTAATACCCAACAAGTGAAAGTCGAGTCAGGGAAATAAGGGGAGGGTAACACGAGTAGTTCCCAGATTAAGGATGGATGGCTAAACCAGAAACTGCAGCAGTTGCAGTAGTTCAGTTTGGTTTCCTTGTTTGGGTTAAATGCTTATGAATATTATTTTGATTCTAATTAAAGAGGTTAACATGATCAATAAATATAATTTGTTTCCTTTGGACTCATCTTATGCCCAGGTGATAATGGAGATAATGATATCATCAGTTTTGTTTAGCATTTTTATTGTCAAGAGATATTATCCACCTTTTATTCAGAAGTATCTCTGTGGTAAAGTCACTGTTCTTATTCATATGTTTTAAACATTTATAATTGAATGACAAAGCTTAGGAGTAAGAGGCTGTGTCTGCAGACTCTGGTTGTAGTTTCCCAGTTCACAACATTTCTTTGCCTGCTCTGCATCCCTTCTCAATGCCAGACATTGTGATAATATTTCTCTGTGATCCTGATAATTTGGGTTTCAGCAGACCTCATGCAAGAGCACTTAGCTTGCCGAGTTATGCCACGTGATGCAAGGGATTTGGAGGTCTTGAGAGTCTGTTCTAAAAGAATGGTGGTTCTCTTGCAGGAAGCCAGTTGAGGGCAATTCTCCATGAATGTACGTCACAATGATGATGACCGACCAGATCCCTCTGGAACTGCCACCACTGCTGAACGGAGAGGTGGCCATGATGCCGCACCTGGTGAACGGCGAAGCGGCACAGCAGGTTGGTGGAGGGAGAGGCACATTTCCAGTCAGATTGTTTAAATGGGAAACATGAACCTAGTATTTATTTTGGGATTTGGAGGTCTTTTTGAATCATAGCACTTTCAGAGGTATTCTTGTTCTGAAATAATTCCATGATTTCATTTTAAAAAATCAAAAATTCTTGTTTTTTTAAAAAAGCAAATTTTACCATATCCAGGTAGTAAATCTTGAAATACTGAAAAAGTGAGATTTTTGAAATAAGTCATTTTGTGACTGTGTACAAGTCTGTGCCATAAAATGATTGTTTATTCATGTCATATATCATATATCATATATCATGACCAGTTTGCTGGACTGACCAGAGCAGCACGTTGAGAGGCCAGGTTTGATTTCCTGCAGGACTGACCTTGACAAGGTGCACAGGTCAGGGGGAACCCACCCTGGCTTCTTCCTGGAATAGCCCTTCCAAATGTGTAGCTCTTAAAATGGAGGTGTCGATTTTTGTAGAAGTCCTTGTCAGTGATTACCTGACATTATGGTACACAAAAGTGATTTCTGAACTCGACATGACAGAGACTGTGAACACTGGAGCTCACCACAGAGGACCATGTGGCATGTCTCTGCTTAGATCTCTGACCTCTACTCTTAAGTGGAAGCTGCTTAATAATTTTCTCTAATAAAGCTGTATTTTTGTTTCATCTGAGAAGCTTTCTACAAAGCTAAAAAGGAAAACTCTGTTCATTTATCTGTTTTATAAACAGTCAAGTAGCAAGCTTTCTCAAAAAATCTCAGAAGAAGGAAACATTCAGTCTTCTGAATTAGTAAATATGTCCGATTGTGCTGGAAACATTAACATTTTTAGGTTATGTGGGCCAAGCTATTGATTGGTGTTAACCTGAATGGGGTGAAGTTGTTAAGTGGGCAGAATGTGTTTGAAGTAATCTTCTCAGCAGGGTCAGCCTAAGGTTTGTCATGCTTTGAATTTGCTTCTGCCACACTGGGGCTCAGCTCAGCCTGTGTGACCAACATTTCTCTCCCTTTTCTTGCTCTCAGAGGCCCCTTCTTGTGTCTGTCTTGTGCCTAATCCTTTCTTGGGCCCCAACCATTAGTATTGGCCTAGGTGAGTGTAGCAGTTGTGAGGCTTGTGTGTGGATCTTGGGGTGAAGCACAGGGAAAGAGAAACTGAAGGAGCAAGCACAACCCAAGACGGCAGTGAAATGGCAAAGAAAAATCTGAGGAGGAAAGAGAGAGGGACCCAAATGCTTGGGAAAGAGAAGGGGTCGCCAAGGTAGAATCCAAGAGGTGGTGACTGGGCGATGGCTCCCTTGAGCCATCTCTTGCTTGAGCCCTTGTTGGTATCCATTGCTTGCTCTTACGGGCCGTGTGGTTTCAAGGACCGTGGGTTTCAAGGACACAGGTTACATACCAGAGGAAGTGAAATATGCAGATGTTTCCTGTGGCTTTTAATGTGCTCTCCCTGGGGCTCCACATTTTCATCTTAAGAACAACGACTGTCTTCCATGATAGACATGGTAGACATAGTGGGACAGACTTCAGGGGTAACAGTTGCAGATAGGGGTATTGTGGCCGCTTCCCAGACGATAGTGTTGTCAAGGTTACCCCTGGCCACAGGGTTTGCCCTAAGTGCTTGTCAGGAATGCATATAGTGAGGCTCATGTCCTATGTGTTTATAGCACACTTAATACTTTGCAGCTGTGCAAAGGGCATTCTAAACATGGCTGTATGTGCAGAAGAAGCACCACCATTGTGAGAAAGCTCTTCAGTTCCCATAGCCACCTCCTCTTGCTTTGTATCATGCAGGTTTCTGGATTTTATTAGGGCTAGTTCTCACATGGACTCTCTGCTGTGCTCTCTCTCACCCTTTAAATAAGACACAGTGATAATGTTCATGTTTGAAGTCATGTGGTGGCAAGGAAATACGAAGACTGAACAATTGATTTTTTTCCTTAAAAAGGAAACATCCTCGTTATAAGTGAAACTTTAAAAATGTACTCTCATTTGAAAATAAACAAGACAAGGGGAACAAAACTTGTTAATATCTTTATGTATATGGTAGTTTATTGAGGTAAAACCTGCATGCTCTGTGATTTACTCTCTTAAAATATATAATCAGTAGAATTTTGTGTTCATTGAATTGTACAGCCGTAAATGCAACTAGTTTTAGAATATCTTTGTCAATCTAAAAAGAGGCAACTAACTTCCTATCACTCTTCCCCATCACTCTTCCTATCACTAACCTATTTTCCATGTAGATATTGCCTGCTTTGGATGTTAGTGTAAGTCAAATCATGAAGCCCTTGGACTTTTGTATCTGATACCTCTAACTTTCCATGTGTTTAAAATATACCCATTTTGTAGAATGTATTAGTATTAATATCATTCCTTTTTAATTGCCAGATAATATTCCTTTATATGGATATACCACATTTACTAATTCATTTATCAATTTATAGACGTTATGGATTCCTTTTTGGCTGTTTCCAACAGTGCTGCCATGAGTTTTCATGTGCAAATTTTTATACATTCTCATACATTTTTATTTTGATATATAAAGTAAAATTAATTAGCTTTATTTGGTACTGTTATTTTTTAAATGAATGTAGCTGCTTTTCTCACCTTTTGTCCACCTCTGAATAGTTTGTTATAGCTCAGCAGAGCTAAACTTTGTTTCTCTTAATATACCCAACTGGTTGGATTGTATCCTTACGTTGTAAAACTTAGATTACATTTAGGCTTGTAACACGTGACTACATAATGATGAGTATGTTACAATGATAAAAAAAAAAAAAAAGTTAGTCCCTATGTTGAGATTTTCAGAACCTACTAGTGTATTTAACTTTCTTTGTTATGGACTTCTGGCATGTCTTAAAACTTTAAAAATGTGCTAACTTGTTTTGAGTGCAAAAGTAAATATCAACTCAATTTTTGATTTTTAAATTGGCTTAATATTTTAATAGTCTTTGAAGAAGAATACAGCAGCCACTGAAACCATTAAGAACAGAAGTATTCGGGCCGGGGATTTAGCTCAGTGGTTCCAGCACCTGTCTTGCAAGCACAAGGGCCTGGGTTCGATCCCCCGGTAACCACATACAATATTGGACTCACGCCCAGCAGCAACCAGTACCATACACCACAGTGCCGGGTGTGGTGGCTCACGCCTGTAATCCCAGCACTTGGGAGGCAGAGGCAGGAGGATTGCTGTGATGTGAGTTTGAGGCTGAGCTCAGGGCCAGCCTAAACTACAAAGTGAGACCCCTGTCTCAAAAAAAAAGAACAGAAGTATTCATATATGGTGATGAGAATTATCTGATTTTCTAATTTAGTTCATGTCATTTATAACCTACACGAGGGTAGTGTAGGGTGCCTTCTCATGTTGTATTCTTGGTGACTCTTGATGTAGGGGAGATCACTAGCAGGGTGGAGATAGGGTCACGCACTTCTTTTATTCATTTTTTCTTTTTTTTCAGACAGAGTCTCGCTTTGTAGTTCAGGCTGGCCCTGAGCTCAGCCTCAAACTTACATCACAGCAATCCTCCTGCCTCTGCCTCCCAAGTGTTGGGATTACAGGTGTGAGCCACCATGCCCAGCACTGTGGTATGTGGTACTGGTTGCTGCTGGGCGTGAGTCTCCATGCCCAGTATGGTATGTGGTTCCTGGGGATCAAACCCAGGCCCTTGCACTTGTAAGACAGGTGCCGGAAACACTGGGCTAAATCCCCATTCCACATACTTCTTGATCCAAGTCAGCCTTTAGCATATACAAGGCACCTACCATATGTTTTATGGGTCATATTGTATTTAACTCTTGCTTCCTTTAGATCTCCAGAATGTTAATGTTGGTGAGTGCTTTTTAATGCTTCTTCTCCTGGAAGTTCATCTCCTTTAATGTAAACAGAGAACCCCTCCTTCAGTACTGTGTGCTATCAAGCTTGCTGTGGGAGAGGAGGTTAAAGTTACCCTCCAAAATCCAGTTCTCTTGACTTTGCCCATTCTTGGTGATTAGCATTCAGCAAGTCACTTCATTTGTGTATGAGGTTTTTTTTTCCTCTTTTGTTTGTTTTTTGTTGTTCTTGAAAGCCCATGTTTCCCTAGACAGAATTCATAGCCAGAAGTTTTCCTGGAGTGTTGTTCTGAATAGACCTTTCCAGAGAGTGCATTAAGTGTATTAAAACTTTCCAGGTTTCATTATTGTTCTGTCTCTTACATCAAATGTGCCTTTCCTGTAATCCAGTGACCTTTTTTGTTCTACTTGTATCTTCTCAGTAAGTTTTCCCTGATGGCTTCCTTCTTGTGTTCAGAGGTTCACGTCCTCTCATGGCACAGGTCAGGGTTTAAATATACTGAGAGCTGCTGTGTTGGGGGAACCCTTCAAAAGTTTTCTGTCTTTGCCACATCCCCAGAAATTCTAGTAAATAGGAAGTTTTACAAGCAATATTATGTAGAAAGGTGGATAAACCATTCTTGGAAAGATTACCCAGAAAAAAAGAAGGTACAGTACTCGAATGAGAATGAGACTGTCAGTCAGAACAGAGGCTGCAGTGTTAACTACTACTGAGTAGCATCCTAAACCAGCCTCTCTTCTGATAGAGTCCTATGTACGAGCTAGGGTTTAAGCTGGAAAGTAAGTGAGGCTGGGTAAAAGTTGTTTTAGAAAACCAAGCATGGAAAAGCCCTGCCTTGGGTCACACTCTTCAGCAACATGGTGCAGGAGAAATGCACAACTTATGCAGATATTCAAATAACGTTATCATTGCAAAGTGACCCAATTTCCTTTCATCACTTAAACTTATAGGGGCCTCTGCCGTCAAGGTATTAGCCTCTCTTTTTGAGATTTAGGGTGGAAAGCAGAGAAAGGGCAAGATCGATGACTGACTTAAGGAGTAACTGAATAATAGATTTGTTCATTTTAATAAGCATTTATTAGTTGTCTTATGTGCAGGGCTGTGTTAGGTATGGGCAACACAAAGATGAATAAGCACTGTTCTTACCTTAAGGGAAGGAGCAATTTAGTTGGGGAGGGATTTGTGATTTACTTTTAAAAAAATAAAGGCTTTATTTACACATATGTCAAGCCACTGGAGAAGTGCTTCGTTTGCAAAGTGTAATGACACAGCTGGAGCACAGAGGAGGGACTGAGGCCTGGGAAAGGTGGGCAGGAAAACAGGCCGGCAGAGGAAAATATCTGTAGGATGAGCCTAGAACAGAGATCTGACTTACATTGCAGTTTAGAGCTGAGGTTCATGCTTTGTATATCAGTTTCTGCCTCATTAAATGCAAAGCCTCTATAGGAGTCCTCTATCCGATAGGAGGCTAATCTTAAGAATATCTGAAACAATCCAAGTCTTATAGTGTATGATCTCTTTTTGTGAAACTTTGCTGTTCAGCATCCTTGTTAGTGAATCAGTTTGTCCCTTTATTCCCTAATCTAGTGACTCACCAGAGCCCTTGATGTCTGTTTCTTTGATTTACCTGGGCTATGGAGATGTAGATCACAAGCACTCCACACCAGAGCCATTTCCAGCTGCAGAGCAGCCAGGCAGCTATCACTGTACCAAAGTTCTCCTTTTAACTGTAAAAGTATGTTTATCCAAGTCTATGTTCTGACTTTTTAGTTCTCTTTGCATTGAGTTTGCCAGTTCTACATACTATAGAGGTTGCCCTTTTAACTGTAAAAGTATGTTTATCCAAGTCTATGTTCTGACTTTTAGTTCTCTTTGCATTGAGTTTGCCAGTTCTACGTACTACAGAGGTTGCCAGAAAGGCTTGGCCTATGCATAATCTCAGCATTAGAGAGGAAAATGTTGGTGTCGTATTATCAGAGAGTGGTGTCGGAGGTGGCATCCACAGTAATTAGGACTTATGACATATAATTATGACAGCACTGAGCCATCTAGGGTGAGAGATACTTCAGAATTTAATTAGCCAAAAGCAATAATGATGAGATACAGCTTTAGACAGTACCTTCGAATGGTAGAAATGGAGCTGCCTTCAAAAAAGAGGATTAAGGAAAATTATTGGCATGGCAAAGTTGCATTGCAGAATAATGGCAGTTTAGAATTCTGTACTACTTTTAGCTTGACTGTTTTGAATTTACTGCAATCTTTGATTCTTTTTTGTAAATTGAGAGAGACAGGGACTGTGTACTGCATCTCGCTTGTTCATTTGGGCCTGGCATCCAAGGTAACATTCAGTAAATCTTTTTGACTGGATGGAGGACGAAAGAAATGAAAGAAATGAACTAATTTAATTCACCTGTACCAGGGCTTGAAAAATTGTTACTTGTTGCATTTATCATACAGTCTATTTACTTTTTTTTTGCTTTTATAGTTTAAAAAATTGTTTTTAGGTGCCGGTATAGTCAGCCCTCCTTATCTCTGGTTCCTTATCCCCAGATTCAACTAAGTGCTGCAGAAAGAATATGCTTGTAAAGATGGAAAGAAAATTTGTGTGCACTAAATATGTACAGACTTTTTTTCCCTTTAATTACTTCTTAACCAATATGGAGAAGCAAATATTTACACAGTATTTACCTTATTTACCTTATATTAGATACAGGAAGTCACCTGGAGGTGTTTTAAAGTATACAGGAAGTTGTGTGAAGGCTATATGTGATGTTACCCTGTTTTTCTAAAGGACTTGAGCATCTTCAGGGTTAGATTATCCTGAAACTGATTCTTCCGAGGATAGAGTGGGATGATTGTTTAAAAATAGAAACATTAATGTATAATTGTGGATTGTTTTTCTGTTTGTCTGGAAAACTCAGGGGCCCTGACAGCACTCAGCTGGACTTCCCACTTGGCAGTCCCTGAGCGGCTAAAGAGGAGCAGCTGCCTGCTTTAGCTGGGGAATGTTGTCCTTAGTCCTCACTTTTTTTTTTTTTTTTTAAATCTAAGTCTCTCATCTTGGTCTCTGTGCTTGTATCAGTTTGGAAACTCGAAGTTGTTAACGTTTTTACCTTTGAAATTATGTGTTGGACTCTTGTATATTTTGTTTGAAATATAGCAAAAATTATTAAGATTTTTCAGGTTTCCCCGTTCTGTTTGTGATAATGACTTATAGTTTTCTACTTGCCCAATGACTTGTAAAATGCATTGCAATTGGTCTGGTTAATAAGGCTGTGCGGAACGGTATCAGTTATACTTCTTACAAGATAGGACTCATAGTTTCTTTCTGGGGTGAACGAATTTGAATCCTGAGCACCACCTTGAGCAATTGCCAGAGCACAGGGAGGGCCAGAGAAGCAGGTGCCTTGATTGTAACTACAGGGAACATTGCACACAGATTTGAGGTGTGACTGTTGTGAGAGCAGCAATGCAGACACTGAGGTTTATAATTTTAATAGTTTTCAAGAATTGAATCTTCAAGGGCTGGGGATGAAGCTCCGCACCTTGCCTCCCAAGCACAAGGCCCTGAGTTTGGTCCCCAGTATCCTCTGCCCCTCAAAGAGGTTTTGAGTCTGCAAGTATTTATGGAGATTTTAAAAGTAAAATTTTTCCTGGCATTATTTACAGGAGGCATGAAAGGAAAAGTATGTATTTTAACTATTTTTTGAGTAGGGTTAAATTGATAGGTTTCCAACATGAGATTTCTTTTTATTTGTTTTGAAAATACATGTTTGTCATGATGAATATGATGTGATAGCTACTGGTGTATCTCAGAGTACAGTAAAAATAACATATACACACAGCAAAGAAAGATGAGACAGTTCTGCATCCAGAATAACAGGCATATGGTAATACATAATTGGTTTATGTAGGAAAATTCTTCTCATATTTTGTCCAAATAATCAATTTAAAAATATGACTGTAAAATATGTATCACACTCTAAACATGACAGTAGTGAGCAAGCTATAAAAACTTAGTGATGTTAATCTCCAAGATTCAAATGTGGATGCTCATTCTTGTTCTTTTTCTCTCTTTCTGTCATTTTCACACGCAAAAATAGCCTCCACGAAGCCTGTTGCTAACGTGCCATACTATATCTAGCTAACAGTGGGTTTAGCTACTTTTGGATTATGTTTGTTTTCATTTAACTTAATATTGACTGGAAGTAGCTGTTTCTTAGTCATTTTTTCTAGTCATCCCTACTGTTTTAAGAATTTGAAGCTAGCTGTGGTGAGTCCCAGAAGAATGTCTACATCGAACAGCCCTGGCATTGCTTCTCAGCCCTGGGCCTCTTTCCTTAGCAGGGGACCATGAGTTTGGACCATCTGCTGAGAAGGGAGCATGGTTTATGAGCAGCAGGTGTGTTCAGCATGATCATTAACCAGAACAATGTGACCCTGCCTCACCCTGACCTGCTCGGTGCTGCCCACTCCTTGCTCCTTGCAGTATAATTAGATAAACCTTTTGTCACAGTGGATAGTCTGCATTTAGCACATTACACTCCCAAAACCTTTTGTCTGGCAAGCAGTTGGGCACTTAGTGGAGAAGGCAAAGAACCAAAGGAACCAGAGTAGTGCTTGTAGGTTGACCTGGTGTACATATGTTGTACTTAATATTTTAATGACCCCCTTCTCAATGTAAAAGGTCACATAGCCTAATTGGGCACATGAAAAATGGACAGGAACATAAGTCTGTTTTTCTCCATCTCTATTGTTTGGCTCCATTATTTAATTTGAAAATAATAGAAATAAACTTCTTTACAACTTTACATTATAAATACTGTAGACAACCTGTACCCACAACTAGACCCAGCTGTTACCTCTTGATTCTTTTGTCCTCTTTTAACTCCCCAGTTCTTTTTTTTTTTTTGAGACAGGGTCTCGCTTTTGTAGTTTAGGCTGGCTTTGAGCTCAGCCTTGAACTCATAGCAACCTTCCTGCCTCTGCCTCTCAAGTGTTGGGAGTGGCACTGTGCCTGGCACTGTGGTAGGTAGTACTGACTGCTGGTGGGTGTGAGTCTCCACATCCAGTATTGTTGTATGTGGTTACCAGGGGTCAAACCCAGGTCCTTGCACTTGCAAGACAGCCACCGGAATCACTGAGCTACATCCCCGGCCCAACCACTCAATTCTTGTAGTTAGAGAACTTCAGCACTGAACTTACTACTTTCTTTATTATTTATTTTTCTTGCATGGAGATTTCTTCGGTGTTTCTGTTGCAGTACTGAGTTGTTGAGTGGTTAGTTTATGCATGTCTTCAAGTCTTCTTAATAGTTTCAAGTTGTAAGGTGGCCTGCAGTAGCGCATTGTGCAGAGATCATCACTAGAAAGTGGGAGAATGCCCCATATAAGCCTAGTAAACCACTTCACAAGTGAGAAAAGGGGCTGCAACAGTCGGGAGCGTGTGTTTTATTTAGTGATGCAGTTTGGTAGCTGAGTAATGCAGCTCATTCATCTTTTGTGATTTCACCATTTTATTTTTTGTTTTATGTTGCCAGAATAGGCCTATTTATGGCACATTTGAACTCCCATTACCTTGGCAAAAGGCCACATGAGAGCATCCTCACAGCGGGATTCTTTCTTTTGTATAATTTATTTGGTGGTTTCCTCATGACTGGAAAAAAAATAATATAAAATACTATTATAAATGATGAAGGATGGCATCTGAATTTTGCTTAAAGGGTTGTGCTAGGAAATCAGAGATAAGGTTTATATAAATATCATGTCTGTGAATTATATCTGCCCTGAGTGCATCAGTCAAATGGGAGGTTAAGTGATAAAGATTTTATTCTTCAGAGAATAAAGGACCCAGAGTAGAGGACCCACCTCTACTTTGCAGAGTCTCCCTTCTGTTTTGAACTGGTGTACTCTGGGCCAGGAGCTCAGCAGGGACCACCTCAACACACTGTGGGACTCCAGCACTCCTGGAATTGCAGAGAATTTCCACTCACAAGACTTGGATGGAGCATCGCAGCAGGTGTGCACTCCTTCTTTGGAGAGGAATAGTGGCTTGTCTTCTAGAAATGATTCTACAACTCCAGAGAGGATGTGGGGTCAGAGATTCTGTGAGATTTCATTACGTTAAAAATGTAAGATATCATAAAAGATCAGTCTTTCATCATGGAAAGGATGGCAAGTAGTTGACTAAATTTTTGTTTCTCAAATGTTACTTTGTAAGGTCAGTGATCATTAGAGGGTTTTGATCTTCATAACCAGTTGAATGGTTGTGGATAGTAACTTATATTTTTGGAAAAAATAATTTTCAATTAATATTTTGATTTCTTTGTTTCTCTTGTAGTAGAGGGAGTAGTAACTCTTTGAGGGCTTTTGAAGTGCTTGGACTCGTGCTAAGCACTTATATACATTATTTCATTCAGTAATCATGTACCTTACAAGGTGGCAGTCATTTTTATAGGCAAAATTTAAGGCAAGAAAGGTTAAGTACTTGCAGCTGGCAAATCGTAGGGCTGGGATTTGAATCCATTTATGTGTTCTTCCAAAGCATACCTCCTCTATCTAGGAAGAGGAGATTGTCTAGATTGGACATATCTCCATCATTAATCTTAGCTGAGCAGTGGAGAGAGGTGGGGTGGGTTTTGTACAGTAGTTTACTGTCAGGTTTACAAAGGACACTTCCTTTTCATTATTTTATATCAGCATGTTAACTGCAGAAGGTGGCTGGACTAAGTGATATTGTGTGAAGACCTGGAACACAAATACTGGTTCCTGTTTGGAGGGAGACTTGGGAGTCAAGTCTTCGAAAGTCCAGCCAGGTCATTTCTATTGGGAATGTTTCTGTCCCTGGGCTTAGCACCAGGGGAGCCTTTCTTCTGGGTCAGTACCTGTGAGAGGCAGCGATGACCAGAGCAGGGTACTGCACTCCTCAGAGCGAGGAGAAGGCCTTTCTTCCCTTCCTTTCCTTTCCAAAATGACATCATCCTACAGGCAGATTTTGAGAATTTAATCTAGAAACTTGTTGTAAGAGTTGGACCTATTAGGTGATTTTTTATTCTGCGTTTATAATTATTTCTTTTAAATAATGCCAAAATTTTTTAAAAAGCTGAACTTACTGTTCAGAAAGAAACTGGCCACTTTACTGCACAGGATTGCCTTGAATCTCTTAACTCTGATTTTCCTGTTCTCCAAGGAGAACACAGAATTGTCACGTAGCAGTCATGCTGTGAACTGTTACCGCACCCATTTGCCAGTGAGTTCCTCCTTTTCTTTGTTTCAGATTGATGAAGGACTGCTTGGACTTTGACTCTCCTCAAGATGTTAATTATATGTTTCAAAATCATGTGTTCTGTTAAAAATCACTTACGCATAGCCTTGGAAAGAGAACTGGAGGCAAGGAGTTGCTTCAGGGTGTAGAATATTGTTTTGGAGGCCTTGGGAAATAAATCTTAAGAGTTAGTTCAGTTACCACCAAGACATATTTAGTCAGTGTATATAAACAAAAGAAGTCACAGTGTGCCTGGACATTATTTGTCCCAGATGGAGTTTAAACTTGGCTCGTTATACTGCACTGATGTCATGGTGCATAAACTGGCCCCAAATTAGACGTGCATAGAATCTGCTATGTGCTTCTATGTACTGAGGGCGTGTGGGGAGGAGGGGCGGGGCTGGCTGGAAAATCTTTGTCACATTTTTCCTGCTCATTCTGCAGAGAGTAGTGTCAGTCTTGGATGTGGACTTAGTGCAGAATGAGGGAACAGTTGGAATGATCTGCTCATTTGTACAAGTCGGTATAGTATGTGTTCAAATGATTCTTCCAGGTCTAAATATGAGTGTCATCGTTGCGTAAGAAAACTTTAGTACTCAAATCTAGAAAGGAAAACCTGAAAGCATTGG